>PVIW01007489.1:0-45422 GCA_004026585.1 Noctilio leporinus
TCTGATCTCCAAAATATATAAAGAACTAATGTGACTCAACACCAGGGAGACAGACAGCCCAATTAAAAAATGGGCAAAGGACCTGAACAGACAACTCACTGAGGAAGATATACAAAGGGCCCAGAGGCATATGAAAGAATGCTCAACATCGCTAGTCATCAGAGAGATGCAAATTAAAATCACAAGAAGATACCACCTCACACTGTCAGAATGGCAATCATCAGCAAATCAACAAACAACAAGTGTTGGCGAGGATGCGGGGCAAAGGGAACCCTCATACACTGTTGGTGGGAATGCAGGCTGGTGCAGCCACTGTGGAAAACAGTATGGGGTTTCATTAAAAAATTAAAAATGGAACTGCCTTTTGATCCAGCAATTCCACTACTTGGACTATACCCAAAGAATCCTGAAACACCAATTCATAAGATCCTATGTACACCTATGTTCATAGCAGCACTATTTACAATAGCCAAGTGCTGAAAACAGCCTAAGTGCCCCTCAGTGGATGATTGGATCAAAAAACTTTGGTACATTTGCACAATGGAATTCTATATAGCAGAAAGAAAGAAGGAACTTGTACCCTTTGCAACAACATGGATGGAACTGGAGAATATTACGCTTAGTGAAATAAGCCAGTCAGTGAAGGACAAATATCATATGATCTCACCCATTACGGGACAATAATGAGCAAAACTAACAAGCAAAACAGAACCAAATATATGAATATAATGAATAGGCCTTCAGTGATCAGGGGGAAAAGGGTTGGGGGGAGGGGGGAGGCAGAGGCAAGAAAGGGGAGCAGCTTAGACAAGAACCTAGTATAAAGGAACCATGGACATGGACAACAGGTGGGATTGACATTGGGGGAAATGGGTGGGTGGGGAGGGGGACAGAGGGGAGCAAAAAGGGGATGGATGTAATACAACAATAAAATTTTAAAAAATAAAAAGATCTGAGATGAGATTATACTGGATTATCTGGGTGAGCTCCTTGTAACTTCAGAGTCCTTAAAAGTGGAAGAGAGAGGTAGAAAAGTAGGTCAGAAAGATGTGATATGAGGACTTGGCCTGCCCTGGCTGGCTTTTAAGATGAAGGAAGGGGCATGAACCAAGGAATTTGTGTAGCTTTGAGAAAATGGAAAAGGCAAGGACACTGATTTTCCCATAGAACCCCAGAACAGAATGCAGCCTGGCTGACACCTTGACTTTAGCCCAATGAGACCCATGTCAGGTGTCTGACCTCCAGAACTATGTTAAATAATAAATGTATGTTATTTTAAGCCAAAAAAAAAATTAAAAAAAAAAAAAAAGAATTGGATCTGAGAGTTTGGAGAATCATTCAGGCACATATTCTGGACAGTGACAAATTGACATTTGTTTTTATATTCTTCTTTGTAATAAAATTAATCCAGTCATTGCTACCCCTGGTAAAAATATATAGAAGTAGAAATTGTTTCTATTCTTGGTGTTCATCCTAGTAAAAAGTATATGCAATATATAGACTTAGATGATTAGAAAAGCCTAAATTTATTTTTCAGTCTAACTTGTTCATTTTATAAATGAAAAGATTGAACTATGAATTCAACTAATCCATACTATTTTAATAGCATCTATTAATCACGTATTCTGTTGTCTTATATCATTTACGTACCTTCTTTTATTTAATGCTCTCAATAATTCTATTAAATAAAAGTCCCAATGTATGAATCAGGTTACTAAAATTCAGCAAGGTTAAGTAACTTGTTCAAGTCATGGAGCAGTGCTGATCATCAGCAGTGAGGCCCAGCTCTGTTGATTCAAGCTAGTGCTCACTCCACAGCACCAGTGCCTGGGCCTTGGAAACAAACCAACTGGGGAATCTGTAGCTCAGGATTTGGGCAGAAAGGTTTAGGTGCCCCTAATGTGTAAACTACAATGTATGATTATATGCCTTTAATAGAACATCATGCCCTATTAATTTAACAGCTTTAATAATATGCTATTTACAAATATAAACATAAATGAAATGACAAAAAATCATAAAACTGTACCTAATGAAATAAGCTGTTTTAAACTAGATCACTAAATTGCATTCTAGTCAGGATGAAAAACAGCTGACATTCCTAATGTAGCATAATCAGGTTGGGGTCGGGGTGGGGGCAGAGGGTGTCACAATGAATAACTCCTTTATGTTTCTATCTAAATCATGTTGAGAGCACTGAGTATTGAGGCATGGCCAGGGAGTGCCCTTATGAGGTCATGAGAGATTGACCAGGATCTTGCAAAAAGAATGGGAAGGAGCGCCTTTGCTGTCATCTTACCCACTGATTCTGGTTAGGGCATAAAATGTCTGCAGTGAGTTCAGCTGGAGGCCTCTCTATTCCATGTTCAAAGTAGAACTATTCATTAATTTGCTTATTCATTCACTTATTCAATTTGTTAACATGATTGAGCCCATATGATTGGTAAGTTGAAACTGTGGCAGGAAATATGGAAAGAGTCTTGAGAGGCTAGTAATACTGCATGAATTCATTTACATGAGGAATCTAAAACACAAAATGAATGACCAAACAGAGACAAACTAGAACATTGCTAAAGGAGGAGGGGATGGGAGTTAAGTGGATGAGGAGAGAAATTTAAAAATACAAACTTCTAGTTATAAAGTTAGTCATGGGGATATAATGTACAACATGGAAAATACAGTCAATAATGTGATAACCATGTATTATGATTATGAGGCATATGATTACTAAACTTATTGTGCTGACCATTTTGTAAGGTATAGAAATGTTGAATCGTTATGGTGTGCCCCTGAAACTCATAGAATACTGTGTGACAACTATAATTAAAAATAAATGTAAAAAACAGACAACTTTTCAAAGAAGCAGAGTTAAAGTATGGTGGGTAATGTATTAGAGTGGATTAGACTAACTTCCACTTCTCTTCTTTCTAGAGGCAGAAGCTTCATTTTTCTACAATGTTTGGGGTAATTAGTTTCTTAATCAGAAAAGTTTTCATTTTTGTTCAATATTCTCTCATTTACCTGTCTCTTTTTCTGGACAGAATTTCCTAGTATATTATAAGGGCAGTGCAATGACTATGCTCTGCTTATTGGACATGAGTTTTACATAATAATGTCATTTTTGAACACTTAACAAGTGTCATAGTTAAGAAGGCAAGGAAATTTAGTCTTTTTTTTTTTTTAAAGACACTGTCCTAATCATAATATTGTCATCCAAGTTAGCAATCCAAGCAGCCTTTTTCTTCTAATTTAGGGCTCAAAGACTTTAATTTATTCCTATTTCTTCTTGACCTTGAAATAATTCAAAATGAGAAATGCTCTTTGACTAACAACATTGCATACATTCATGGTGTATGTGAATGTATGCATGTGTGTGTATACAGTATATCTATATAAAATCGTAAGTATGGTATAGCATAATATACATGATACAGAAATAGTAAACTATGTCTATATATATAAATAGATACATATATAGTAGTTTGTGTGATAGTTGTCAGCCACACATATTATGTAATAAGATAATATATCTATATCTACTATGCTGTAGGTATAGATACATATTAATGTATATAATCATCTTTTAATTATTAATAAAATGTAAGTTCTGGAAGAAAAAGTCACTATTTTTAAAGAGTGAACCAATAACAGAGGTATCCTTTTTCTAAAGTAGACTGAAGTATTAGTAATGTGTGGTGAAAAAGTATATTTTTTATTTTCTCTTTGAGAAATAAAGAGAATTGAAGTGATTTTCTCAAAATTATGCTCAGTGGAATACAGGGTACTTGGGCAGTCACTATGGATTTACTCTGAATTTCTTCTCAAGCACCTCACAGAGACCACAGGGGTCTGTCTCTAGCCCTTCGACCAGCCTGATTAGAATTGACTCTCATTATGGGAAAAATCCTGTGCTAATCCTAAAGTCACTTCCTACCTCCACGACCCTGCATACTGCCAGTGGAGAGTACTGTCCCCAGGAATTATCTTCCTATTTTAAGAGAACTTTTCTAATTGGCAGAGTATCCTAAATATCTAGCCTCTGCAAATAATATTCCCACCTGAAGTGGTTATGTGATTAACATGGTAAATGGCTAATGCCTTCTACTTAGCATGGCCAATTTAAATTCTCTATCATTTCTTGGTTACTTTTATGTAGTTTTTAGAATGGTGCCCAATACTCAGTGTTCTATTACATATTGATGATGACTGTAACTACCATCATCATTAAGGGATATTGGTTAGTCATTAGGCTTTGGATTCAATTGAATGAAAGTAACATTTAGTCAAGGTCATTTGTAGAATTATACATGAAGTATATGCCATAATGTAAGATCTTTGGGCTTTGCCAAAGTAAAATAGTGAATTAAAATTCTTATTCCTAAGCATTGCAATATTCTTTAAAAGTATTTTATTTCTGCAGACTCTAATTTCTGACCTATTGTTAGCTCCATGTGAAACAGAGAATTCTATTATTTTATTTTGTTCCCCCACAGATTCCCCTTTGAACTATAAACTTTTCAATTTGTTCTCAATTACTCTGTCCTTGCCCCATTCTGAACTCTTTAAAATACACATGCACCCCGCCCCACCCCCACCCCCGACATATGCACAACATTAAAGCTCTTTGAGTTCATTATATGTATTACTTCTCCTAAATGTGTCAGCAGTCTCCATAGTAAACATAGCTTTATCATGTATGGAATCTGTCACTGCTTTAAAACAAAAACCTCAAAACTTCAAGCATACAATGGTAAACATTTGCTCTTCCCTCCTGAGGTAGTGGGTTGGCAAGAATAACGACTTCAGGCCCCAAACACTAGCACTGGTAATTTTGATTCTCTTCCATCCTGGCCCTGGGACCATCAGGCTATCTGGCATATCTTTCTCATAAAACAGAACAAAACAAAAAAAGTACAAGGAAGCAAATTCCACTATGTAAGCTCATGTCAAGCTTCTGCCTTTATCACAACTGCAAACAACATATTGCCCAAAATACTGAGTAAGTTACATGGCTAAGTCAAAGTTGAAGATATTAATATTTATGGGCAGGCTGCCAAGTTACGTGGCAAAAAGTAGGGACAGGAAAAGAATGTGGTTCAATATCTCTATTTACCACAAGAGATGAGGCAACATATGCCTTTTCATGGACCCAGGCTACATTTAGTGTTATCTACTATCTCCTAATACTTGGAATTTAAACAAAAATGAGTTCAGAAAATATGGCTAGAACATCATGTGCATCCTGGATGTGACATTTATTACATGTGACTCACAAGGGAGGAGTTATAATTTGTTATGCCAGAACTAATGATAAAATAAATGAGAGGTAAACATTGCACTTAATTTTGATAAAAATTAAGAATGGGAATAACAGCAGCCTACTAAATAAAAATATGAGTTGTTCTTTTATGTTGCTAATTCATGTCAATGAACAAATGCCATGGGTTTTCTTTCATTTCAAACTAGGCTAGAATCATGAAATTGTAGAGAATGCCATTTCTGCTTTATCTTTCATTATCATCAGATCACCCAGTGTCATTATTTTGTTAAAAATATTGAACGTACTCAACACACATTAAGATAGTCACTTTTTAAAAATCTTATACTTCGAATCTGGTGAGGGTATAAAGTGAGTGGAGCTCTCCTACAGTACTGGCAGGAATCCAAAATGGTTCCTCCCTTTGGAGATAGTTTGTGGTTTTTTATGAAGTGAAACACAGACCCTAAGAAACAGCAATCTCACTCCTAGGAATCGTTCACTATCCTTTATCTAGGATGCAACAATGGCTTTTATTCTTTGGGGCTTCTCTTTGGGGATGCCATGTTTGTTTTGTTACCTTTTATTTGCTTTTCAATCTCCCTCCAAAATACTGAACTAAGCTTTATGTTTACTCAATTCCTTTCCCATTTTCATTTCTCATAATTTCAAAGTTGTCAATTGCAAAACTGTCATAGCAGCTCTCCTTCTGAAGTCAAACTGTATTGTGCTCTCTGGTTCTCAATTCTTTTTTTGATCCCATGATAGTTTATTATCACTTAGTTAAAAGGCAAAATATTGAGATTTCTTCAGCAAAAAAAAACGACTGATTTAAACTCTTTGACACCCAAATAAGTGGTATTATATGTGTGCATAATGTGATCATCTGCTTGAGGAAACATCTTTAATATTTTCTCATGCTAAATAGTAAGTCTTGTCTGAGATACATCATTCTTCACAGTAGATACAGTACATTTTACATGCCAGAAAACTGATTTTGATATGATCTTTAAAGTAAAGAGGGTTAATGTTGCTCGTTTGCTGAGTTTGTGGTTCACTGCTCCCCAGCTCTGCCCACAGCCCCCATGTCAGAGGCCATATGGTCAGAGTACAGGGTCACATACATGTCTTCCCTCACCTCCTCACTCTCTCTCCTGCTTTGATAGTTTTGCTCACCACTGCCTTCCTACACCTCAATAATGCTCCATTTTAATGACTAAAAAAGAAACAAATATCAAAATAATCAACAATTTAAAAAACTCCATCATTATGTGACTTACCCTCCCCCTCTTTCCATCTCTTTTATTGTCAAAATTCACAAATAAAAAGACTTCTATTATTTAATGCATCTTCATCCCTCAATACTCTGAAGAATTGCTCCTGAGTTTAACAATCTCTGATACCCCAATGATGCTGCACTTTTGGAGTCACTAACAAATCCCTACTTGCAAAATCCAGGTGCCTTCACCCTCTCACTCTCATGCAACTTTCTGCTGCAATAGTTGATGTTGCTGGCCACTTGTTCCTTCTTGATGCACTGCCTCTTGTTTTTAATCTTCTCATTCTCATTTTACTACTTAACCTTCATTATAACCACTTTCTCCACCTGCCTTATAAGTGTAACTTTTGCAATGTTGCATTGTTGGTCTTCTCACACGCTCTACCTAGAGATTTTAGCCACCACCACAGTTTTGACCATTACCTCCCTAATTTTGTATTTCCAGCCTAGCTCTACACCTACATTTATAATCCTTCACTGGACAGAGATGTTGCACTTATCCCTAAATTCAACATGTTTACAATGAAAGTAGATGATGAGGAAAACTCACAGAACAAGACCTTTGGACTCAGACAATCCTGACTTAAAGTCAGCATTGTCACTTATTCACTGTGTGTCATATTCACTGTGTGTCAGTAGAAAAGGCACTTACATGGTACATGCAGCTATAATTTGAGGAAACACACCCAAGTGTACAGAGTTATAGTGATAATTAAATACCTAATATGTTGCCTAAAATATGGTAGTAGCAGCACATAATACCTAGGGTCTATTTTGTGTTATTATCATCTTTTCAATGTATTTTTCTCTTCTTGGAACTCTACATCTTCAAAGTGTTATTATCTTCTCTTCAATGTATTTTTCTCTTCTTGGAACTCTACATCCTTAATCACATCATTAGAACCCTACAGCAATTTCTTCTCATTTTCTATCTTCATATCTCATCAGTGGTCATGTTGACTTTTTTGTCATTTTTGTCTTGTATCATATCTATTCTTCTGGATGAGTCTTTTGACCAACATATAGTTATCAAAAATTTTTTCACATTTTGAAAGTTGTCTTTTCACTTTCTCTGTAAGTCTTTCACAGAGAATAGTTTTTAAATTTCAACAAAGTTCACTCTATCAACTTTTCCTTTTATGACTTGTGCTTTAGGTATCAAGTTTCAAAACCTTTTACCTACCACTAAATTGCAATCATCTTCTCTTATTAAAAAAAAATACTTAGTTTTACATCTTACTTTGAAGTCTATAATGTATTTTAAGTTAATTTTTGATTAAGGTACATGGCTTTTTAAAATATTTTATTTATTTATTTAGAGAGAGGAGAAGGTAGCAAGAAAGAGAGGGAGAGAAACATCGATCTGTCACCTTTTGCATGTACCCCAACTGGGGGCAGGCTCACAATCACCTGAAGCATGTGCCCCAACTAGGAATTGGTGACCCTTTGCCCTGTTGGACAATGACCAACTGATTGAGCCACACGAGCCATGGTGGTATATGACTTTTTTTATTAAAAAGATTTGATCCACAGTTTTTTTAAACATTTAATGAAGATTTACTTAATTGAACTAGAAGGAATGTTGGAAGTTCAAAATAAGAAGAGGTTTCTGAACCCTGACATTCCTAAGAACAGTTATTATTTAACTGAGGGTATTGCTCATTTCTCTCTGGAAAGGAATGATTATGAAAGTGGGCTTAACGATCCAGAGGGAGGATTTAAGAACCGAGGAATTCAAATGTCAGGAACCAGACTTAGTCCTAATCAAGCAACAGTCCCTGTCCCAGAATTAGGGATTCTAAAATTTTTCCTTGCAGGATTAGAGTTAATATACTAGTCATTGGCCACCACATGGAAGACAGGAAGATGAGTGACCATCTTGGACTGCCTACCTTAGATGACTTCCCAGTAAGAATAATGTTATCCTACAACACACATAAACATCCATAGCTGAGGCCATGCACCTCGTAAAATCATGACAAATTTTAACTTGGTGTTGTTTCAAAAGGCAGTACATTGTGTAGTGGTTTTACAACTGGTTACTGAAACAAGGCTATTATTTACCTGTACCTTTTAGTCACCTCATTCTCATCCATTATTCTGAAATTCTGCTATTATACTTGTTTACTTTTTGTGTCTAGAAACCACAGGAAAAATGGCACTTTTTAACAGTACTATGGGTTTAGATACTATACCTCAAGAATAGGCCAAAGTTCTTTCTCCACAAAAATCTGTACTTTGTAGTGAACAGCCTGTATGCATTCGGTCATAATTTTTGTATTTGATCTACTGCTTCAATTATAGATGTGGCTCTCACCTGTATGGTCTACGTGTGTAAATACCCATACATTTGAGTTAATTCTTGGTTATAACCTTACCTTGCCTTTCTTTTTCTCATAAAAAAACTTGTATTTTTACTTTCTCTGAACATTTAGTACATTACCAGCAATTATAGAAATAAGTAAATTTTTGTAAAGCTGTTGGCAGCATGGTGTATATAAAATATCATTATGAAACTGATCTTATAACACCATTGACTTCTCTTGACATCATGAAAGCCATTAGGGAAAAAAAAATACTAAATGTTAAATGTAATGATTTGGATAGCATATCTCCTTTCCAACATAGTTAATGGGGAAAGTAATCTTTTCTTGTCAAAGCATTGGTATACATGGGTAAAGAATATTGCTCTTTTACCCCTGTGTAAACAGTATGATAAATAGATGCCTCATACCTTTCTGAGAGAAAAAACTAAGTTATTTGTTGCAACAAATTGTCATGCAGATTTCTTTCACACATCTACAAAATTGCATTCTATCACATTAGTTAGTATAGCATCAAACTTACCAGAGGGAAGAAATGAGAATATTTACATTTAAAGTGAATTAGCTTTAGTGTACTTGTGGCTAGAAGATATGGTGTACATCCACTTGAATTTCTCTTTTCTGGGTTTTAAGATACTACCTTTTCTCTTTTATAACATAGCTAAAGGTACACATGGTGTCCTACAGAGATCTCTCAAATAATAAACTTGTATAGTGAGGCAAGGTAGAGTTGGACCTTTTCAATTAAGCTAAGTACCTATATCCCATTCTGTCTCATAGGTACACCTGTATTAGCAGAATAACTTGCTCTCATGTAAGATAGTTTTCTTGCCTCTATCCAAGCTTGCTCCTGCCCCAACCAAGCCTTTTGCCCAGCTACCATCTTAATTTCATTATTCTTATGCACACATCCGCCCTAAAGAAAGGAGTTAGGCCCTGGCTGGTAGCACAGTGGATAAGGCACTGGCCTGCGAACCCAAAGGCCACAGGTTCAATTCCCCAGCCAGGGCACATAACCAGGTTGCAAACCAAGTCTCCAGATAGGTCTGTGGCTGGAGGAGGTGAAACGCAACCGTACATTGATATCTCTCTCCCTCTCTGCCTCTCTCCCTTCCCCTCTTTCTAAAATAATAAAATAAAATCTTTAAAAAAAAAAAAGAAAGGAGTTAGTGGCACTGCCCAGTGTGACTCTGTTGATTGAAGCATCTTTCTGTAACTGAAAGGTTGCTGGTTTGATTCCCAGGTAGGGCATATAAATAAGCATCACATTTGATCCCTGGTCAGGGTGTATGGAAAGGCAAATAATCAGTGCTTTTCTCATGCATCAGTGTTGCTCTCTCTCACTTCCTCTGCCTCTGAAAGCAATAAAAAGTATTTTCTGGTAAGGATAA
Source organism: Noctilio leporinus (assembly GCA_004026585.1). Lineage (NCBI taxonomy): Eukaryota > Metazoa > Chordata > Mammalia > Chiroptera > Noctilionidae > Noctilio > Noctilio leporinus. Next base: position 10,252 of record PVIW01007489.1, read on the forward strand.
AAAAAAAAAAAAAGAAAGAAAAACAATAAAAAAATGGAGCTAATGAAGTGGTCTACTTCATTATAAGTCTTCCCTCCCCAGTTTTTATCATCTAACAGATAGATGTTAGCATGTCTCATTTCAGAGGTAAACATGCGGATGTGGGAAACATGGTGCTGGCAGAGGTGTTTCTTAGAGTTCTGAGATTGCTGAACACAAAGCCCATTGTGTAAATGAGGTTACTAGGGTTGTGCTCTTGTTAAAGTTCCATCAGAAAAGACACTTTAGTTTTGGACCTCAGTAAAAGCTTAAGTCAATGACTGACTTAATCTGAGGTATCCATGTACACACAAAAATATACATAAATAATGAAATATAATCAAACAAAAACTTGTAATCTGCTTTGTCCCTAGTCGATGTTCCTCACATACGTCTTATTAAAATTAGGTTATTTGAAAAAAAAGTAGTAATACCAGGAATAAAAAAAAGGGACATTATTATACCTCATAAATGCCAAATAAAAAAGAATCAAAAAGAAATACTATGAACTATATTTTATTTCATTAAATTTGACAACTTAAATGAAATTAATAAATATTAGAAAAATACATATTTTCATGTTCATTGATGTGGAAATAGAAATCTTAATAACCAAATATTTATTAAAAATTAATACATAATTATGAACATTTCCATACAGAAAATTTCATATGAGAGATTTTTTTTGGTGAATATTCCCAAGAAATATGTTATACACAAAACTTTTCAAAAATATTATAGAAAGATATGCTTTTCTATTTTTTTAAGGAGGTAGCATTATCATGATATCAAAGTATTGAACATTTTTTTAAAAGATTTTATTCATTATTTTCCAGAGAGAAGGGCAGGGAGGGAGGAAGAAAGGGAGAGAAGCATCAATGTATGGTTGCCTTTCACCTGCCTCCAGCTACAGACCTGGCTGGAGTCCTCGCTTGCAACCTGGTTATGTGCCCTGGCTGGGGAATCAACCAGCGACCTTTGGGTTCACAGGCCAGTGCCTTATCCACTGTGCCACCAGCCAGGGCCAGTATTGAACATTTTAAGTGAATAAAACTATAAACAGTATCTCTCAAGGACATAGATGCAAAATTCTATTATAAAATGTTAGCAGGTTATATCTATTTATTGTATATATATATATATATATATATATATATATATATATAATGATTTATGACTTTTTCAACAAATGGTCCTGAAACAAGTACATATCCACATATAAAATAATGAAATTGTGTAACCAAACATAACAGGTCTGGCTGCCTGCCACTTTAAAAGCCAATACTTAACAGTGCTAGTGTAAAGGAAAGTGGTGTATTCATATGCCAGCCACCTGAAAGATAGGGCATTCGTGTCTCAAAGTTCACATTAACATCTCTGGTCAAGCCAGAGTTGTTAGAAGACTTGTTGAGAATTCAAGAGAGGGGAAATTCCTAAGGGGAGCACAAATGTGCCATTTCTCTTGGGAGAAGGAAGAGGGTGGACTGAAAAGGGTGTGCACAGTTTCTTTCCAAGCTTACCCTCTTCTTTTGATGTTTTCTCTTTAATTTCATTAGCATTCTGCCCTTCCCTGGACAACTGTGTTTATGGCTTGCAGGGGCAGCTGCAATCAGAACTGAAGCAGAGGGTTGACATAACTTTGATTACTAGCTGGGATATTTACAGTTTAACATCTTAATTCATGCAGAAGTTTTAAAGAGGAGGGAAGGTAGGGAAAGCAGAACAAAGAGATCAGAGGAAGCATTTGTGGGTGTGCGTTCAGTGTCCCTTGCTAGTCCTCATATGGTCCTTTATGGTCAGTGTCCTTGAGTTAGCAGGACTCTGGTGTCAGACTGCTTCTTAGGTTTACACAGGAGCTGAAACCTATTGATTGTAATAAAGTATACTTAGAAAATAAATTTTTAACATAGAAACTCCAGCTTTGAGAGAAAAATCAAAAATATTAAACTATGTTTAATATTTACTAAGATTAATGTAGAGAACTTTACATTCTCTGTACTCATTCACAATAAGACAGTGTACTAATTCTGTTACAGGTGGACCCTTATCTTACCACATACACAAAAATTAACTTAAACTGGGTTAAATAGCCAAATGTAACAGGTAAAACTATCAAATACTTAGAAGAAAGCATAGGATTAAATCCGCATCATCTCAACTTTGGAACTAGACACTTAGATATGGCACTTAAGTATGAACAACAAAAGAAAAAATAGATCAATTAGACTTCATCAAAATTTGTAACTTTTGTGCCTCAAAGAGCACTAACAAGAAAGTGAGAAGCAACCAGCAATATAGGAGAAAATACTTGCAAATCATGTATCTGGTAAAGGATATGTATCTTGAATATATAAAGAAGTCTTACAAATGAAAACGCAAATCAAAATAACAATGAAATACAACATCACAAACAATGGGATGTCTATAATCAAAGAGACAAGTGCAAATTTTGGTGGGGATGTGAAGAAAATAGAACTATCATACCTCATTACCTTACTGGTCAGAATGTAAAATAACCTTGAAAAACAGTCTGGCAGTTTTCAAATTGCAAACTTAGAATTCAATATGACCCAGCAATTCCACTCATAGGAATATATTTAAGAAAAATTAAAACATACGCCTACCCAAAAACTTATGTGTTAATATTTATAGTAGCATTGTTCATGATGACCAAAAAGGAGGAGCAATCCATATGTCCATAAGCTGATTAATCAGTAAACAAAATGTGTATATTCATAGAACGGAACATTCATTATTTGCTTATACAAAAACAGAAACTTAGCCCTGGCTGGTGGCCTGTGAACCCAAAGGTCACTGGTTCAATTAGGGCACATAACCAGGTTGCAAGCCAGGTCTCCAGCCAGTAACCACTAGTAGATTAGTGGTTACTTATCCATGGGGAGGATGGAAGGGTAGAAGGGTAAAACTAAAGGGTATACATTTTTTTAACGATGTGATAAAAACATAAAATTGATTGTGATAATTGTTGCACAGCTCTGAACATACTACTGGTGAAAACCCTTAAACTGTGTATTTCAAATGGTTGAATTATATATGTGAATTATAACTCAATGAAGCTGGTGACTGCATACTTTCCCAGCTGCTGTCTGAGGGTTCAGATTATAATCAGCCTTCATTTCAGAGCCAGTGGGCTTGCTTTTCACCAACTCCCCTTCAAAACAATAAGTCTCCAGCTTCTCTCTAAAAGAAAACTTGTTCATATAGCGAACAGCCCTGCTGTTATGGTTGCCATCTGGGTGATGGTGCCTTAATCATCAAGCCCTGGGTGCTGATGGGGCTCAGCATTCATGGGTCCTTGGGAAAATAATGAAGCAGCGCTATTCAGAAGCAAAATTACTCTCAGTAACAATACCCTCTGGCTAAGCACAAAGTGAGTAGGCAAAAATACCAATTTACACTTCCTCCTTTTTATGTTTATAAGTAGAAAACTGGAAGACACAAATAAGAGAGGATTAAACAATATGATCCTGAGCAACCAATGAGTTGAAAAAAAAAACTAAAACAGTTCAAAGCTGAAAGTGTTTTCTCTAAAATCATGAACAAGACAAGGATGCCCATTCTCTCCAGTTTTATTCAATATAGTACCGAAAGTCCTAGTCAGAGCAAAAATAGACAAGGAAAAAAAAAGCATCCAAACTAGAAAGGAAGTAAAATTGTCTTCACTCTGCAGATGACATGATATACATACTAAACCCTAAAGAATCCACCAAAAAAACCTGTTAAAGCTAATCAATAAATTTAATAAAATTGCCAGATGTGAAATCAATGTACAAAAATCTTTTGCATTTCTAAACATTAATAATAAAATGTCATGAAGAGAAATTAAGAAAATAATCCCATTAACAATAGCATCCAAAAGAATAAAGTATTTAGGAATAAATTTAACCAAGGAAGTAAAAATACTATAAACTGAAAATTATTGTATAAAACAGACCAACCTCCAGGTCATGGACTGGCACCAGTCCTGGCCAGTTAGGAACCAGGCTGCACAGCAGCAGGTAAGGTTGACTGTAATGCACTTGAATAATCCTGAAACCACCGCCCCCCTACTCCCAGTTCATGGAAAAATTATCTTCCATGAAACCTGTCTCTGGTGCAAAAAAAGGTTGGGGACCACTGGTATAAAACATTAATGAAAGAAATGAAAAGAAGACACAAATAAATGGAAAGATATGCTGTGCCCAGGAAATAAAAAAAATTAATATTGTTAAAATTTTCATACTACCCAAAGCAATCCACAAATTCAACATAATCACTATCAAAACATCAATGGCACTTTTCACAAAAATAGAAAAAAATCCTAAAATTTCTATGGAATCACAAATGACCCCTAATTGCAAAGCAATCTTGAGAGAAAGAAGAACAAAGTTGAAATCATCACATTTCCTGATTTCAAACTACATTACAAAGTTACAGAGTCAAAACAGTAAGGTATTGGCATTAAACACATACACACACACACACACACACACACCACATAGATCAAGGGTCTAGAATAAAGAATCCAGCTAAAAATGATCATGCAGGTACATCCTTTAATTTTCAACAATGGTGCCAAAAAATACAATAGGGAAAGGATGGTTGCTTCAATCAAATGGTGTTAGAAAAACCAGATACTCAAAGGAAAGAAACAAGGCCTTTATCTTACATTTTACATGAAAATCAACTCAAAATGGATTACAGGTTTCAACAGGAAGCCTGAATTATAAAACTTCTAGCAGAATACATAGAGACTAAACTCTTTGACATTGTTTTTTGGATTTGACACTGAAAGTGAAAGCTACAACAGCAAAAATAAAAAATAAAAACAAACCATCAAACAAAAAACCTGAATAGATATTTCTCCAAAGAAAATATAGAAATAGCTAACAGGTACATGAAAAAGAGCTCAACAACACTAATGACCAGGGAAATGCAAATCAAACCCACAGTGAGTGTCACTACACAACTGTTAAGGTGTCTATTATCAAAATGACAAGAGATAATGAAATCAGGTGAAGACATGAAGAAAAGGGGACTCTTGTATGCTGTTGGTAGGAATTTAAACCGGTACAGCCTCTATGGACAGTTGATAAGAAAGCTCCGGAAGTCCCTGTGGGGGATTCAAACGCCACTCAGCCAGATGCAGGAAGCCTCAGTCAGCTCCACCTACTATCCTAAACCACACCCACTCCCTCTCAAGCCATTTTCTGACCATTTTGAGAAGTCTGCCTTGATCTCCCTAGAAAGCTTTATTATGTAAGCAATAAATCTTTTCATACCTTTTGGTGTGTGTGTGTGTGTGTGAGAGAGAGAGAGAGAGAGAGAGATCATCAGTGTTGATATCCAAACCAAACATGAGCAAGGACACACCTTGAATGCACAGATTGCCAGCCACTGTGTAGTCTCAAGGATGTGGGGACTCTGAATGTCAGAGTAGGGAAAGGGATTAGGTACCAGTAACAGGTTTGCCTGTTTAACCCTTTGTGCAGTTTTAACAATATGTGTTTATATGCTGGAGTGCAACAAAACCAGATGTAGGAATATTCAGCTGGAGACCAATAGCACTAACCTAAGGGATGAGACTATCAAGTCCTTTAGACTGGAAGATTCAAGAGAATCTGGAACCTGGAATCTGGATGGTGCATTTCATGCATGAGGTGTTACAGTAACTTCAAGCAATGTCTCATGTATAGCTTTGATAATCAAGAGTGATGATAGAAAAGTGATGACAGGTTTATTTTAAACCTTTAAGTTCCACGGAGTTTTGTGAACTTGACATAACATACCTGGATTAAGACATTTTATATTAGCAATATTGAAAAACCCACCATTCTTTAACAGTGTCTTTGCTTATATACAAAAAGAAATTGAAAGAAAAAGAATTAAATTTCTCAGACTTCATTCATCCTAATAAAATTCTTGTCAGTTTCCTTTCACCACAGGATGATTTAAGGGCAATTAAGGTTTGATACTATATTGGGGATAAAGTATTTTGTTTATGAAAGGCACAAATGCTATTTTTCCTGATTCCTAAGTGTTTCCAGTGCCATTTCCAAGACTTTTCATTATGAGGATTTATGTGGCCACTTGGTCTAATTATTAATTAATGATTTGATTCATTAGAGATTAATTAACAAAATAAACATTCATGAAGAGAAATCATCAGTAATAACTAAATCCGTATTGATGACCAAACAAGAAAGCAAGAAAAATATTATGCACCTTCAATTTACCAAATTTGTCCCATTGCATTAATAATTTTAATGGCATTCTTCAATTAATAACATTTCCATACTTCATATAGTTATCCATAATTCTTCAAGTTTGTTTTCTTCAAAGAGGTTTTAATTAGGACAACTGTAATATTTAAACTCTCTTTTGTTTAAACTCTTTATTCTTAAAAGCACTCATTCATTTGAAGATTAGTGATTCTGTGCTCACAACTGCATACATCTTGACATTTTGAGAATGAATACAGGCCTCAAGAGCAATTTACTCGGGTTTAACAGCTTCTCTCATTCAGTGACATATATGGTCACATTAAAAGTATGTTAATTGTGCTTCAGGAGGTACTCTGACTGAAGGGTCTATGAAAAGAGCCCGTGCTTGATTGTTTATTGCTGTCATCTTACCCTTGGCAGAGGCTCCTCCTGCGAAGTTGCAAGGGGAAACTCACCACTAAAGGGTAAATAACTTCTCACGCAATTTTGAAAATCAGCACCAACTTGCTTCTTGTTGCCAGGAGCCATCAAAGGCAGTCAGATTAGCTTTAACGGGGAGTTGTGTACCGAGTATTGTGCCTCAGAACCACCTAATTAGCGCTGATTACAGTTTTTCAAATGCTTATGCAAGGAGGCATACTTAATGGTGAATTATAACCTTTCAAAATTGAAATTACAAAATAATTGAGGAGTAGCCAAAGGTGGGGGAGGATCCAGTTTCATAACTGGAGGAAAGTGTAACATCAGGAAGCCTCACTGCTGGTAAAGTTGTGAAGGCAGCCCAAGGGCGACCACCAATGTCTCTTCTGTTTTGTGTACCAGTTTCTTGCTCCTCTAGAGAGATTAAAAGGCTCTGAGTTAGTCTGAGTTATTTATCAGAAGCTTTAAAAACCCAATAGTGTTCCTATAGCCATTTGGCATATAAGTCATCGCAAAAGCTTTCTGTCTCAATTATTTGTTCAGCCCGTACCTTCTCTATTAGTCATTTCATCTTCTTAATCATTCGGTTTAACCTGAATGTACAGTCAGTTTTCAGATCTTTTTTTGATCAAAAAATTGATCTTTAGTAAGTTAGGGTAGTTCCCAGCATTTTATCTATAACAATATACATGGAAGATTATTTTAACATGCAATACACTTTCTTTTGGGTGCTGTAATCAACCCCTGCCTAGCACGGCAGCTGTAACTCCACACCATTTTCTTTGCAACTTGAACAAGCACATAGAAACAAGTGATGAACAGTGATAGTGTAAATATAATCTTGAATTGGCTCTGCTAGATTTCAAGCTTTCACAACTTAAAAATTTAATATCAGGATAGTGAGTGTTTTCAATTGGCACCACTCCTTTTTAAATTTTTTTTTTTCATTAAGTATAGTTGGCATACAATCTTCTATCGATTATATTCATTTCAGGTATACAATATAGTGATTTGACATTTTATGCCTTACAATGTAATCACCCCACTAATTTTAATCATCTGTCACTGTGTAAACATCACATCATAATGACAATATACCCTTTGCCATTTTCATCTGTCTTCCCACTGCCTCCCTTTTGGTAATTTTGGTCTCTGTTTCTGAGTTTGTTTTTATTTTGTTTGTTTTGCTCTGTTTTTAGAGTCCAGGTGTAAGTGAAACAATAGGTGAATGTTCAGTTCTTGACACAGCCTCAGAGAAGCTGAGTTCAAGGGCCCATCTGTGTTATCCTTGTTCAGCACTCTGTAGTGATGGCAACTGTGATTACAGCCCAACCTCCCCAGAGCCCGGTGTCTCTGGTGTCTCCGCCAGGAGCTGCTTCCCTTGAGACAAAGCAAGTGTCTCAGCACAGACACAAGGGGAAGCAAATTAGCCCAGTGGAGCAACAGAAAACAATAGTTCTGACTTGACCTGTAAACTAGTACTTTGCAATAATTGTCCTTGCTGCAGGTCAGGTAGCCTACTTTTGTCTTTTCCTTCTTATTTTAATTGCTTCCAAGTAGGTTAAGAATTATTATGCTTAGTGAAATAAGCCAGTCAGTGAAGGACAAATATCATATGATCTCACCTATTACAGGACAATAATGAACAAAACTAACAACAAGAAAAACAGAACCAAATATATGAATACAGTGAATAGGCCTTCAGTGGTCAGGGGGAAGGGGGTTGGGGGGAGGGGGGAGGCAGAGGCAAGGAAGGGGAGCAGCTTAGACAAGAACCTAGTATAAAGGAGCCATGGACATGGACAACAGGTGGGATTGACTTTGGGGGGAATAGGTGGGTGGGGAGAGGGACAGAGGGGAGCAAAAAGGTGATGGATATAATACAACAATAAAATTAAAAATAAAAAAGAATTGATGTTCAAAAGAAAACCATTTTCAGAATAAATGATATTGCCATAAAATTCACACCCATTTCAGTCACAAAGTGATTCTTATTGGATTTCTACATTGTAGTGTTGTAAGCAGGTTTTCCTATCTTTGACTAATTTCAAGTAATTTATAGCTCTGAATTTGATTTCAGCCTTAGATACCTAGTTAATGATTTCCTATCTTTTGTCACTAAGATTCTTCTGTACAAACTCTTCATAATACTTCGTCATTTAGTGAAATTCTACATCTTCTAGTTTATAGAATTTGAAGCAAGAATAAGAAAGAACAAAGAAGAAAGGGAAAAGAGCTTATTCAAATGCGTTTACAAGGTTATGAAATACAAGATAGCTTTCTCCCCTCCCCCATATTACACTTTATTCAGCCTGAAATACTATGCATTTACTATAACCTCCATTAAAATGGGGATTTTTAACCCTCCTCCGGAGGATTTAATGCAGTGCGAGGATCAGAGGAGGCAGTTAAGAGATGCTTGTTCAAGGGGTGAACAAGATGAATATGGCTTCTAGTTCTCCTGGTTTTTAAAACTGATACACTCTACACACTAATTCCACTCTCTTTGACATTAACTATGTGTGTTATCCTCACAATGGTTTTTGAACTCTCCTAAATAATCAGTAAGTCCTTTTAGGTAGGAAGGAAAATTAGCAACAGCCCACAGCAAAGTAACAATATGAGGATTATTTTTTGTTTGTTTGAGTAATTGAAAATCATGGGGAAAGTTACAGGAACTACAAAATATTAGATATTTGATTTAGAATCAAAGCAGGGATGTCAAAATTTTAGTACTGCAACAGATATCCTTTAAATATCTGAAAGGTCAAACTGTAAAACTGGCAGACACAAGGGCAGCGATTTATTTCAGGTCTCCTGCAATTTGAAACTGGCCATCTGTCACAGACTCTTGTTGAAAATCACCGAGATCTGAGATATAGGCTGTGCAGATGATTAAAAGTGGGAGTGATTTCCCTGACTGGTGGCACAGTGGATAGGTGCCAGCCTGAGAACCCAAAGGTCGCTGGTTTGATTCCCCAGCCAAGGCACATAACCAGGTTGCAAGCCAGGTCTCCAGCCAGGTCTCTAGCCAGGTCCTTATCTGGAGGCAGGTGAAAGGCAGCCATACATTGATGTTTCTCTCCCTCTCTGCCTCCCTCCCTGCCCTTCTTTCTAAAAATAATGAATAAAATCTTAAAAAAAAAAAAGTAGAGATCACTTCTGACTGAATGACATGAAGTTGTCCAGGAAAACTGTCTTCCTACCCACCTCGCCCAGGAGGGTGCATTCCCATATGTAATGCGTAGTCAATCAACCAAGTTCAAAATAAAGACAATCAAAGGTCACTGATTGGCTGCATTTTCTTTTTATAAATCTTGAATCAGCTTTACCCCGAAAGGAGCAATGATATACTCTAGAGGAGTTTATGATATTTAATTAACTGTTAGTATTTTTATCAGAGAATTACATTTATGTATCTCAGAAATCACTACTTTAACAATGCTGGTGACAAAGAGCAGTCTCTTGCCTGCATTTACTCCTAATTCTTGCTTTCCATGAGAAACAATTTATAATATTTCTGACATTTAATTATTTTTACCTACCCACTGGCAATTTTTATGGTTGAACTTCATATTTTCCAGCATGTGTGTGCCTAAGCCACATAAAAGGTTTGCTTCTTGTTTAAACATGGAACCCTTTAATCAACATTATTTTAAGAGTAATTGTCTATTCTTATTCCATTTATTTATGCTCTAATCTTTATTTCCTTGCATCTTCTTGCTTTCATTTTAGTATTCTATTTTTCTCTGATCAATTCTTATAATCCTTTCATGTAATATTCTACACATTTATCCACATTGTTCTTGATAAGCATTTCAGTTGTATTTTTTCTTCTTTACAAACAGTGCTGCTGTAAATATTTTTACTCACATTTTCAGATGTATATATTTTACAGTTTCTCTGGGTCACATGCTTACCAATGGAATTTTTAGATCATCAAGTATATGCATCTGCACCCTTACTAGGGGTTGACCGTTTGTTTTCCAAGTAGTGGTATTGTGTACCCTTCCATTAGCAGCAGATAAATGTCCCTTTGCTTCAAATCCTCATACCCCTTGGTAATGTTAGAAGATTCTCCAATGTTCTTCACAATCATCCTGGTGCTTCACCTTATCCCACCTCCCCAGAGATATCTGAGAGGGCCACTTCCCGAGGTTCTGCACTGCAAATCAGATTACTGTGGCCTTCCTTCACTCTTTGCTTCTTTGGATCTGTCATATGTTTCTGCTTGTCCTCCTGCTTTCCAGCTTACAAACTTTGGTTGCTTCACTTACATTTTCTTTGTTTTGGTGGATTTATGCTTTTATTAATCCCTATAATATTTTTATTTTAGTGGAGTTTCAAGCAGGAATCTAGATAATTCAGTATGCTCAATCAATATCTTTAGAAACTGTTCAGAGTGTTTTATTTGCATACACATGAGTCTGTTGCAAGTACCCCTTCTCTGCACTACAGCTCAAAGTAGCTACGGACAATACATTAGTGAATGGGTACAGCTGTGCTCAGAGAAAACAATATTTACAAAACAATGAACTGGACTAGACCCATAAACCCTATTTTGCTGACCCCTAATATAAATTCACCTGGATGCTTGACATAAGGCTAGTGTATGAAAAATACATTCCCCAATATGCATTGCTTCCAGGATTTGTCTTCACTATACATCTTCCATTAATATGTTAGCTATGAGATCTTATAGCTCACAAATGAAAATTCAAGTAATTCAGGTTGCAAGCCAGGTCTCCAGGCAGGTCCGTAGCTGGAGGCAGGTGAGAGGCAACCATACGTTGATGTCTCTCTCCCTCTCTGCCTCTCCTTTCCCCTCTATCTGAAAGCAATAAATAAAATATTAAAAAAAAAAAAAAAAGAAAACTCAAGAAATTCCTCTCAGTTCACAGTCAATGCCAGGTTTTTCTGGCCACTGCATCTGAACAGAGAGGGGCTGGAAGAGGCTGGCACAGACCCTGGCTGGCTCCAGAAAACAAAATCAGCGTTGTAGTTGAAGTCTTGCCCTGAACTCCCGAGCCGCAGGTGAAGCAGGCAGGATGGGGCTTTATAAACTACTTTCACATAGTCATTCCTGGTGTTTCTCGAGCTGCAGCCCCTGGAGGCCACCCATTGTGTTTTTCATCCAGCTGCATAATCCCAAATCCGTGGCCACTGATGGCTGGAATTCTTAGATATGCATTGCAGTGAAATATTTGTCATTTTCCTTCCATTTAAGTGTAAAGTTTAAGCATGTTGAGGGCTTGTTTTACACTTAACATTCCAGCCCTAGAATTCTGTACGGGAGCCAGTAGAGTTGTGAATATTGAATGATGGGATTTATGCCAGCACAGCACATGCTTTCATGTGAACAATAAATAGCCTGGTATCTGATATGTGTGTTCAGACCTGGCGCAGCTGAGCAAATGTCACAGGCTACCCTTTGGTCATCATTGTTATCGAAGCTGGATTGAGGGACTCATTTGAGTTAGGCAGGCAAGAGGGATATGGTTAATGAGTTACAGTTGTGCCCAAAAATGTACCAGCAGTTGCTACAATTAAATACTTTCTGAATGACTTCCTAGTGTCCTTAGGGATCTATCTGCACTTTATTTGAGCTATACGGATGCCTAAACTTTTAAATATTGGAAGAATGGTGTTCTAATCCCTAACCCTAGAGAGATCTCTATTATAAGCTTCATTTCTACCTTCTGATCAGTTATTGAAGGATTAAGCTATTCTCATCTTCCTAGTAGCATATAGTATACACAATATATATTAAATGTGTTCTTACGTATATATATATGTAAATATAAACATATACATATATGTGAATATACACATGCACATTTCTCCTTTATAAGTTTCCCAAAAGCAAAATTCTAATTAAGTTAAAAAATAGTTGTTCAAAGAAGATCATTCACAGTTAGTAAAAATGAAGTTTCAACTCACAGTGTCTTCAGTGGACTCACAGGGCCTTCTTGCCATGCCTGGTCACTCGTTTCTGGTCAAGTGCATAGCCCACGCACAGTCAAGAAAGAAAGCAGTCTGGTGTCTAATCATGGGGACAAATACAAGAGTATGTTCTCTGACCTTAGTGATTAGAAACATTCTAATGCTTCTGTTTCAAAGTATATAAGAAGCCCCCATGATGGTGACTTAAAATGGCCCACGAGCTTAATGGTGATCTGAATTGAAATAAATAAATTTTAAGCATTTCGGGAAATAAAATTGCTTCTCTGATAACCAGCAAACAACATCCTCTGGCGGCCTCAGCTCTGCTGGGCTTTGGACCACAAAATCATGAGTTGCTTCCTTAATTGCCATACAATGTGGCATAGGATGGAAATAAAGGAGTCCTCTGTGATGGCGCTTTTCAAATTTTAATGTGTATATAAATCACTTGGGATCCTGTTAAAATGCAGATTCTCACTCAGTAAGCCTGAAAGATAGAGTCCAAAATTCTGCTACTTTAACAAGCTCCCAGGTGATGCTTATGTTGCTGGGTTACAACCCACAATTAGAGCAGCAATGCAATTTGGAACCAATGGCCCAGAAGAATAATGGCTTCCTGTGCGTTGTCAATTACTGCAAGATACACCCTGGAAATTTTTAAGGTAAGAATGACATCCTTGGCCTTAAAGGCAAACTTGTTAGTGGAAAAGCAGGATAGATATGTCAACCTAGACATTTGTACAGCTGCCATCTATCTAGTTTTTGCTATATAGCATATGTCTATCTGAAGTATGTCTTGCAGACATATAGGTAACCATACCATTGTCAAAGGAAGGTCATAGTTTCTGGTTCCTTGTAAAGCCTGGAATTATTTTAAAAAATTATAATAGTCTAAATTAAACTATCAGGTCATATGGAATTATATGAATATGTTATCTCATAATTCTGTAATGTGTTTTTGTTTTAGCTTCGTTTATATCCTGTCATTCTTTAAAAAATTGAGACAGTTGTCATTTGTCTTTATATACCTTCTAGAAGTTAGATTCAAATTACTTAAAAGAGTAATTCTTTAAACAAATGAATTAACAAGGGCATTTTGGAATAATGAAAAAAAACTTCATATTAATATGATTTGAGAAGCTGTCAGAAGACAGTAATTAAATGGTGAATTGTCTGGATGTGAAAGGGGAAAAAAAAGTACACATTGGTGGTTACAGAATAGACAGGGGGATGTTAAGAAAAACAAAGGAAATAGAGAAGCCAAAGAACTTATATGCATGACTCATGGACATGAACTAGGGGGGGGACATTGCTGTAGGGAATGGAGTACTGGGTGGAATGAGGCCAAGGGGGGAAAATTGGGACAACTGTAATAGCAAAATAAATAAAGTATATTTAAAAAAACATTAAAATAATATTTATTATCATTATAAGCCAGATCATATGTGGAATACATATTGGAATCTAACTTGAATCAATGAAATATAATATGAAGGAAATATTATATTTATTACTTTTATAGTCAGTCATTTGTTCTCATAAATGTTTATAAGTCATTTACAATGGGCTGAGCTTCATAGTAGGAATTACAAGGATACATATGGGAATATAAGGAGTAAAATTAAGTTCCTTTTCTCACAACCTCAGATAGACAATTTAATTACTTTGTAAAATAGCACATTGTTAAAAAGTATTATACCAAGGGAACAACCGAGTTATGGCAGCACATGGTTAAAGAAACTCAGTAACTGGTTTTAGCATTTTCATCTCTGTAAAAATCTCTCATCTGTTCATACACATATACACAAAGTATATATGGCTTATTTTAAAGTCTAATAATTACAACACTTGGTGCATATCTGAGTCTGATTCTTTTGATTGCTTTATCTCTTGGCAGCATGTTATTTCCTTTGCTTTTGTGTGTCTTGTAATTTTTATTGAACTATAGACATAATATTTAAAAGAACAGTAGAGACTTAGGTAAATAATCCTTGCATCTAAAATTGAGCATTCCTTTTCTTTTTCTAGGTCATTAGTATAAGAAGTTGAGTCAATCTGGTCAGAAGTTGAGCTTTTTCAGTGTTGTTATTACTGTTGTTATCTTCAGTGAACCACAAGCTTTAACTTTTCCAGTTGTTATCTTAGGCTTAGTGTGGGGCTCAGGTGCTTGAGGTTACTTATTATTGTTCCTACACTTATCACAGTTTTAAGCAGATACTGAATAACTATGCTACAGATGGAGTTCTCCCCAAGTTCTTGCTTCATCTCTGAAAGTACTCAGATGCTGCTATTATTTGATTCTGGGATTTCAGCGGGGGTGGGGGGAGGGTTGAATATTCTTTGGTTTTGTGGCTCAGTCTAAAATTTAGGTAGGTTCTATGAACCTGGGATATGGAGGTGGGGCTTTCTAACTAGAAATTCATGAGAGGAACTCAATAATAGATTTAAATTGGCATAACAAAGAACAGGTGAACTCAAAAACAGGTTAATTAAAATGACCTAATCTGAAGAACAGAAATGGAAAAGAATAAAGAAAAATCAACAAAGCATAAAGAACCTGTGGGATAGTAGCTATTAGATTAATGTAAGCATGATGGGTGTACTAGGAAGAGAAGACAGAGAAAGGAGTGAAGGACTATTTGAAGAAGTAATAGCTGACAATTTACTAAATTTGATAATATATTAAAAAGGCTTAATGAACTCCAAGTAGGATAAATTCAAAGAGAGATACACCAAGACACATTATAATCAAACTGTGAAAGCTAAGAAGAAAGAACCTTGAAAGCAGCAAAAGAGAAGCAACTCATAACATGCAAAAGATATTCTATAAGATTAACAGTTGGCTTTTCATCAGAAATTATGGGAGCCAGAAAGATGACATATTTATAATGTTAGGGAAAAAAATGTCTACCAAAAATTCTGTATACTGCAAAAGTATCCTTTAAAGATGGAGGAAAAATTAAGACAGTCCCACATACAAAGAAACAAAGAGTTATTTTTTAGCAGACCTGTCTATAAAAAAATGCTAAAGAGAGTCCTTTAGGCTAAATTGAAAGGCCACAACACAACAACCCAAAACACACAAAGAAATAAAGAATTCCAGTAAAAGTGAAGACATTGATAAATATGTTTTTGTTTGTAATTTCTTTGTTTTCCGGTCTGATTTAAAAGATAACTGTAGAAAGCAATAATTATAACTTTATGTTGATGGGCATCCAATATATAAAGATGTATTTTTAAATTTTCTTTATGCTCTTTTCATGTTGTTATTATCACAAATTACATTTAACAAGGATGCAAAGACCTTAATATGTGGTTTGGTTAAAATAATCTTGAAATATGAATAATTCAAAATCTTAAATCCTAAACCTACGTATTATTTCCTAATATGATCTTTTATGTACATTTGTGAATAGTTAGTTAAATCTTTATATTTATATTCAATCAAAAGATTGAAATGCATTTAATTTTTCTATGAACATATTGTAACGAGGGGAGAAGTAGGGCTAGTACTGATAAGGAAGCTCAAAACATCTGGCTTTGAGGCATTGCCCAAGACATGAGGCTTCCATTGTCCTTAAACAAAGACTAGAGAATGTCCATCAATGGTTTCTGTTTTATACTCTGTATAGTCATTTCCTCGTCTTTTTAAATATATTTTATTGATTTTGCTATTACAATCATTCCAATTTTTCCTCCTTTGCCCCGCTCTGGCTGGTACCCACCCACCATTCCTTCTGGCAACACCCCTATTAGTTCAAGTCCATGTGTCATGCATATAAGTTCTTTGGCTTCTTGATTTCCTTTATTATTCTTAACATCCCCTTGTCCATTCTGTAATCCACCAATGTGTGCTTTTTTTCACATCCAGACAATTCACCATTTAATTACTGCCTTCTGTCAGCCTCTCAAATCGTATTAATACAAAGTTTTCTTTTCATTATTTCAAAACGCTTGTTAATTCATTTGTTTAAAAAATTACTTTTTAAATATCAATTGCAATATTACCAGACACATGCACAAATACACATACATATTTTTACAAATGTTACACTAGAAAAAATTATACTCTCATGACAATGTCAAATAACATGACTTAATTATTTGCCTTCAAAAAATTTCTATTCGAGATATTTTGGTCTAGTTTCTTTCACTTCCTGTCCCTAAAAAAATCTCATCTTATAATTTCCTTTATCTTCTTTAAAGGATGAAAATGATAGATGCAACCAATCCCTTGTATCCAGTGCAAACCCTTCTGCATCAGAACAAAACAAAAACAAACCCTTCAAAACTACTATAAGAGTGATTTTTCTAATGTGATCATGATACCACCTATTCAAGCACCTTTAGCAGTTTCCTTCCTGGCACTATAACTCCCGAACTCACCACCGAAGTCCACAGCATTGTCTAGTTGGCCACCAAACAATCTTTCCATAATCACGTATGAGCACCAGTGTTTTTAAGCTGCAATTCATGATCCAGCAGTTCCTAATACTGAACCCAAATCAGAGTGGAGAGCATTGTGGGGAGCAGGAGAAATGATGTCCTAACAGATACATTGATGCTCATAAATTATCATTAAATAATGTAAAAAAAAGCTTGAAAAATATTCATTACTATTATATGTAGTAGTGAAAAAATAAAATATAACTACTTACACGTGGAAGTGAAAATGGCACAGTACATGCTGTGGCTGGTGGCTCAGTGGATAGGTGTTGGCCTGTGAACCCAACGGTCACTGGTTTGATTCCCAGTCAGGGCACATAACCAGGTTTCAAGCCAGGTCTCAAGCCAGGTCTCCAGCCAGGTCCACAGCTGGAGACAGGTGAAAGGCAACCATACAATGATGCTTTTCTCCCTTTCTTCCTTCCTCCCTGCTCTCTCTGAAGATAATGAATAAAATCTTTAAAACAAATTTAAAAAAGAAAAAA
This sequence comes from Noctilio leporinus, assembly GCA_004026585.1. Taxonomy (NCBI): domain Eukaryota; kingdom Metazoa; phylum Chordata; class Mammalia; order Chiroptera; family Noctilionidae; genus Noctilio; species Noctilio leporinus. Next base: position 27,788 of record PVIW01007489.1, read on the forward strand.
AGAAAGAAAATGGCATAGTACATTTTAATGCATTCATATAACCTTAATGCATATAGGCATTAAAAATCAGTTCTGAAAATGTTTTAATGTTTATGCCCAGTAGTGAAAAACCAAGGCATATTTACAAAAAATATACAAACTACATGTCATAAATTTACATGCCATGAACATGTGCTACATATGCATTTAAATATGCAATGAAATTGTACTAACATCACAATAGTGTGTATGTATAATGGAGTTTGGGAGTAACTTATGTGACTTTTATTTCCCTTTTGAGACTTCTTTGTATTCTTACATTTTTGATAGTAAAAACATCTGCTACTTTTATACAAACAATACAGTTTGACATATTTGCCATTAATTTCTAAAATGATGCATCATCACATGATTTGTGTGAAATACATGCCTCTGTCATTCACATCCTGGAATATGGAGTGACAGCTTTTCATCCCATGGATTTTCTTGTGAGAAAATGACTTTGTCCAAATTTGTTTATTGCCAATAAAGTGCTTTAAAGATGAAAACTACTACATAAGTGCTAAGTATCGTTACTGATCATTTAAAATCACTCAACATATCACAAGTGATTCTCTTCATTACTGGCATGAAAGCAATTTTCTCTAAGCAAAGTGTAAGGATTTACTCACAATATTGACATTTTTAAAAGTATATTAGTGGGAGCCAGGGAGTGCTGGAAACGCTTTTCTTTCATTTAAGTCATGTTGTTAGAACTGTATATTTTTGTGGTGTCAGCTCTATATTTATTTATGTCAAATGCTAATACTATTGCTATAGCGTACATTTTGCAGAAAAGTGCTATATCAAGTAAATTTTCAGTAAACAATGATTCCTTATAACATGAATGGCTTAGGTGGAGGTCAGACTGCTAAAGGGCTGCTCTACTCAGGACTGGATTGGTGACAACTGCAACTAGAAAAGATAATAATGCAGATACAAATGTTTAGGGTTGAGAGAGGAGTGGGGAAGGTATAGATTTTACTGGGACTGGTGTCTGCCTTCTGAGGAAAAGATTTTTTCTGAGTCTGCCCTCCAAATTATGGTCCTCTGTGCACCTTCATTGGCACCATCCAAGAGGGATCTTTAGATTTAGCAGGCAACAAATAACACCTTTTCTGTATTGATTTTCATCTGTATTTCACAGACATTCAGTTGCTAATAACTACCTTACCTGCAAGGCAAGGATGACGGTAATGTCAAAGGAACTAAAGCTTTGACAAAGGAACTAAAGCTCAGGAGCTGTTGTTTGAACAAGATTACCCTGATAAGTTTCTAAAAGTGCCACATTACTCTTCTGAAGGACAGGGAGATGTGTACTGCCCCACCAATGGGCTAATGCAGTGGGAAAGGGGAGAGGATCTATTGAATGAGAAAAAACTTCATTATGCTTCCTGTGTTATTTCTACCTCTGTTGATAGAGTTTATTTTGAAATTCACTTTCCTTAAACAAGAGCTTTTTCTGCCGGATTTCAGGTGGCATGATGGAAATAAAACAGGATCAACAAATGAAATTTATATTCTTAGTTCTGTCACTAATTACCTGACTATTTTTATTTCCATAGATCCAAAAAGGATCATAACATAGTCCATTATTTATTTATTTATTTTAAAGGTTTTATTCATTATTTTTAGAGAGAAGGTTAGGGAGGGAGAGAGATAGCAATGTATGGTTGCCTTTCATCTGCCTCCAGCTAAGGACCTGGCTGGAGACCTGGCTTGCAACCTGGTTATTGTGCCCTGGCTGGGGAATCAAACCAGTGACCTTTGGGTTTGCAGGCTGGAGCCTCATCCACTGTGCCACCAGCCAGGGCTCCCTATTTTCAATTTGAATACTAACTAGGAAACCCTGATTAGCATTTCTGAGGTTGAATAAGTCTTTGGAGTTCATATTTTATTATAAGCAATGTATTAATGCCTGTTGCCCACACCTTTTAAGTTATGTGATATGTTTGGAATCATTAGCCAATATTATGGGTATCTTATTAATGGCCAGTAAGTTACAAGATCTATTTTGACCTCTAAATGTATCACCCCTTTTAAGATTATTCCAAAATGTTAAAACTCTATTCAATTCATTCTGAACTGATTCTGTAATCAACTAATCTTGCATGAATATACTGCAGAAATCAAGGCAAAGAATCAGCATATCTCAAATACAAGACTCTAATTATTACTTTTCTCCTGTGAATCCAAGCACAATTTTATCTCAAGAATTCAAGAGATAAAACACCAGGAAGTTAGTTACTAATCAGTGGTCTTTAACTTATGTGATAGAATCTGGATATTTTTTTTTCTTGAGCAAGTTAAAAGCCTCATTGTTCATGTTAGCCTCCAATCTTACTAAGTTGGATCTCAGGAAAACTGGTTTTACTATATATACATGATATAAATATATTCATGATTCTGAGAAATGATTCTGCAAAAAAGCAAGGGCTTTATTTTTTCTTCTAGCATTTATTGACATAAAATTTATAGTTGTTTCAATTCCCTTTTTTCAAACCTTATTTTTCTCTGAGTCTTTATTGTTTATCTCAGTTTTAACATAAGAAAATTTAAAACTCAGGAAATACATTCATGTAAAGTTAGGAGAACTTTTGTATCCTGAGGTTTTAGAAATTCTTCTTTTCAGTGATGATTGTAAGATTTGTACATATATAGATAGATGTATACAGGCATATAAATTTATATGCATTTAGAATGTACAAACATATGTATGCTTAACTAGTAATGATGTAGGCTTAAGTTGTTTTAAATTTACAAAATTTTATTTCAGTCTGTGATCTTTTTCTGTATTTTTCTGATGATACTGTGTCAGAGTTTGAATATATATGTTTGTTGAAAGTATTTGTTGGTAAGAAATTTATAGAACAGGTCAGTATTGAATAACTGATCATATGTAATCAGTTGATAAATTAGTTTTAACAGTAAATTAAGCTTACTCATTAACTACACTTTTTATTGTAACCATTTGATAAAAATATTTCCAACATATATTTAAAGCTCTTTCTGAACTAACAGAGCAATAGAGTTTTTTTCTTACTCCAATATAATAAAAAGGTGTCCTTAGACAGGTTTTAAAGTATAGAGATAACTTTGCTGAAAAATTACTTCACTAAATGACACAAAAACTTTTAAAGTTATTTTTTGCTTGTTTCATTTTTGTTGGTATTGTTGGTAGTAGTTTGCTTCTTAAAATATGATGCCCAAATATACTTTTAATAGATTATGTAGCATCTCTTTTTATAGGTTTTTCTCAGTGAGGCTGCTTCTTGGTATGATTTGCTCTCTTCATTTTCTATTATTTTGTCTCTTACTATGCAAACATTTTTATTATGTGTTCTTATTGCAAGGCACCTCGGATGTATTTCTGAGGTATTCATGGAATAAATTAATGGATAAAAGAAACAGAGAGAGTGAGAGATAAAAATCTTCCTCAGTGAAAAATACAGATCCCCTAATAGGCACCATTATTTACAATCTTTCATTTAGTATTTTTTTGTTTACTATCATAAAATGGAATTTTACCCGTGCATATTCTGACACAGAAAATTTATATTTCAGAAAATTTGTGTTTTTATGTGTTTGAAAGTTTACCTTGAATGTTTTGCTTCACACGACTGCTTTAAAATAATGCTGTTTTGCAGACTACATTGTCTGCAGCTTTCCCCGGATCTTCCTTTCTGAGCATAGCACTGGTGTGTTTGTGTTTGTACCTTCATACCACACATGGGGCCGCAAACAAATGGCGGCACTTCCTGTGGACTGCTCCTGGCAGCTGATTAGGATCACAGAGACACACCTGGAATTGGAAGGCTGCCCTTTCATCAGCATTACTCTGACAGTTTTGCTCTTTGATAATTTCTACACATCTTTGGATGTAGATGCAGGGGATGGTGACAAGTCACTTAATGAGGAAGTATCCACCGAAGGAATGTAGCTCTGCTGTAGCTTCTTCAGGCATTTGCTCTTTCCTCTTCTCCCCTCCAGTTTACCAGAGGTGATGTTTAATCAAAATAGATTCCACTGACCAGAGGAGGATGTTTGAGATTCAAGTTACTCATTCCAAACACCTGCCATGCATATCTAGCAATACACTTTAGGTGCCATTTTCATTTCTAATCTGTTGCTTCCAGCTCTTTTAGTGTAACTCATTGTTGGTTTGTTTTGTTGTAATTATTATTCTATCGGTGTAAATCTAGTGGGGGAGGGAAATAAGTGAATTATGTCAGATAGTATTTTAATACAGAGGCAGGACTGTAAACATTATACAATGTAAAATGATCTTAATAGTCATTGAACTTGATGAAATTCCATTGCATCATCATAAATTGTATAAGTGCATATTTTAACACATGCCAAAATTGTTTAACAGTGTTACTTTAGATAACGAAAATGAGCCAACACTGACATACCCAAAGACTTTCATGGCTTAATTTTAGAGAAATTTTCTTGTAAGGGTTATATCTCAGCAAATGTGCTTTAAAGGGATTATTTTCCTCCAGTTTGTACTAGGGCTTGAGGACTCAACAAGTAATAAGGAAGCTTTGCTTTTAATGAGTGGTAACTTGTCATCCAAATTGCCATTCTTTTAAGGAAAAAAAGAAGAAAAGCAAAAAGTATGTATTTGTGTATAAGGAGACAATAATGTGAAATAATTTCCTGTACCTAGTATTAGTTCTGACACTGTCAGCCTGAAGTTATTGTTTAGAATGTATAATAAGCCAACATTTATCAAGATAGTAAATTTAAATAATTTCTTCCTAGATTTAGCTCATATGGATAATAACTCAAGTATATATTTCTCCATGTACCTAAATCATCTAATTTATACTTGAAATTATAATCTTACTTTTTTTAAAAATTTTATTGTTGTTGTATTACATCCATCCCCTTTTTGCTCCCCTCTGTCCCGCTCCCCACCCACCCATTCCCCCCAAAGTCAATCCCACCTGTTGTCCATGTCCATGGTTCCTTTATACTAGGTTCTTGTCTAAACTGCTCCCCTTTCTTGCCTCTGCCTTGAAATTATAATCTTCACAAGCTCTTTGACACATCCTGATAACAGTTGCATAAGAAAGTATATATTAGTAACAATCATCTATTATTATTATGCCATAATATAAAACTGACTATGCAGACCTCACTAGCTGTTACGCTTACTATGAGTGTGAAATTTAGGCTTAAGCAACCATTTATTATGCTCACAAATGTGGTTTTAAGACATTCAGTGAGGACCCCATGGAGATGCCTTGCTTCTGCTCCATTGTGTCTGGGACTCAGCTGGAAGATGCACAGGCTGGAAAACAGGGCATCCAAGGACTCATTAACACACACAGGCAGCAGCTGGTGCCACCCGTTGGCTGGACCTTAGCTGGCACTGTCAATCAGAACTCCTGTGGTAACCCTCACCATGTGGCCTGGACTTCTTCACACCATTGTGTCCAAGTCCAAGGGAGAACATCCAAAGATTAGAAGGAGCCAGATGGAAGTCACGGAACTTACTAGGATCCAGCCTCAGAAGTTTCGAAGCAGCAGTTCTGATACATTTGCCTTGTCAAGGCAGCCACAGGCAGGTCTAATTTCAAAGGGAGGCGGGTAGACTCTACCTCTTGATGGGAGACTGGTAAGGGTCTGGAACAGCTTGTAGGACAAGAAAGACTAAGTGGTCATTTTTGGAAACTGGAAACTATAATCTGCCACATTATGAAAGAAATATCAAAATAAGTTGAGTATGCATAATTAAACACTACTAGCTTGTCATACAGGTTTTTTATTTGGAACTTGCAGCCTTTTTAAGAGACATAGACGTGTATCTTTGATTTCCTTGACCTTCACTGGGTTCCTGTTATTGATAACTTTCCACATTTAATAATTGCTTATGGATTTATTTAGAGCCACTCAGGATAGTTCTTAACACACAGTAATTGGAAATATCTTATTTTTATTGTGTCTCTTTATAAAAACATTGTCAAGTTGTTATAAGAGGATAAATGAAATTATTTATTACCATTCACTTAGACCCATTATTACAATCATTGTTCCAGAACTCAAATATCAATATTAAGAAAACATTGTCTGCCAGAAGGATGACAATGCACTGCATATATTGAATATGTTTTTAATGAGAACAAAACAACAAGACACCAAACATAAATTTTCCCATTTTGCCTAACAACATACATGTTTAAATTCAAGTTGTGCCTGGGGAATTAAAATGGAGTCTGACTAGACTTAGAGGGCACATTCTGGTTGTGCGAAAAGAAAGCAACATGATATTGATCATAATGTAAATTATAAGTGTTAACAGCCAAAGCCCTGAAAATTTATCTAAAATCATTCCCATTTGAAGATTGAAAAAAATATGTAATTCAAATTATAATTTATTTAATAACTTACAAATACATATACTAAATTTACCTTGGACACATCAATAATAAATCTAGGCTTATATATTATTGAACGTTTCTCCAAATCATTACATTAACTTTTGGGGGGAAAAGAAAATGCAAAAACTCTCCCAAATATGATTGTCCCATACTCCATCCTAAGCCAATATAAAGAACATATACTATAAGCCACCAAGTAATAAGTTATTTATAATACTATTCTTTTCTATAAAGACAGTATCTAAGATTACTTGTGCAAAAAATGTATAAAACAGCAAATATTATAAGTAAAATTCTCAACAAAACTATTTAAATATATAGTGATTAGTTTAGTTATATAATTGCTGTTTTCCTTTGCACTACAATACCTTTATAGCATAATTTTTCTCCCCCAAACATGCCAGTGTTTAGTGCTGATTGAAATGTATCTCTGCCTGAAAAACAAAGCTGCAAATAATTCCTTCAAAGTAACAACTTCTTTCTCTGAAACTCGAAATAAACCTATTTTCTATCACATCCTAGAGGTAAAGGTAACTGGGACAACAGAATAGTCTCTGTGCTCTAATTGACCACTGTGGGACACAACGAGGACTTTGACATCAGCTGGCTTGTTTCCTGGGTAGAGTAGGTTCTGTCTTACTGAATTCTGTAAAGGAAGTGTTTTACAACATTGAGAATAATCTACTGAATAGATATCCCATGGTATTAGAGTTGCTGGTATGGTGATACCTTTAAGAATATCAAACTATTATTAAATTCTGAACATGCTATAGTTTGTTACCAGGAGCATAAAGCACATTTCCTTCTCAGTGACTATTTATTTCATGATGCCAGTATACTGCTCAGTAACCAAAGGCCAGATGGCGCTGAAACCAGTTTCTGCCATTGGACAGAGAACACACATGACAGTACTGTTTTCATGTCCTATTGCTTTCATCCTCTAAATAGCAGCTCTTCACAATATTTACACAACCATTGCCTTCACTTTTGCTTCAATCGTTTCTTTCCTAGACTATTATTTTCTCTTTGCACTCAGCTCCCCCCTACCAGCGACATCCATTTTTTGTTGTTTCCTAAACCATACTGTCCTTTGCTAAAAATTATTTATTGACTCTGTTATCAGCAGGATAAAGTTTTTTAAAAATTCCACAATATTTTTTTCCTGGCAGACCTACATGATGAAACTCATCTCACACCATTCTCCATCCTTCTTTCCCCTTCTCTTCCTCCTTTCCTCCTTCCTTTCCTCTCCTCCTCTACTCTTTCTTCCATCTCTTTTATTTATTCATTTCACAAATATGTGCTGAGTTCCTGCTACATGCTAGGCACTATATAGCCTCTGGAATATAATTGTGAGTAAAAAAAATGCAATGTTATGTGAGGCAAATAGACTAAGGGCAGGAGACGGGAAGCATACCAAACAATCATTGCCCTAAATGTCAAATTGCAACCATGCCACATGGCCACAAAGCAGCACATTATGCAAAAAGAATATACAATGGGAGAATTTAACCTAGACAGAAGGAATCTATGGGCAGGAAGATTTTGTAAGCTTTATTTCATAATGTGGCACAAAGTAGGTAGTTTTTTATTAATTGAAGACCTACTAGAGGGAGGAAGAAGTTAGGTGGAGAGATCTCTTAGAGATGGTGAGAATGACACCTGAACCAAGGTTGGAAACCCTCACAAGGATTCGAGGATAATAGCAGCTAAATCTGTCCTCTTTTTTCATTGTAAACCTGGCAAGAGATTACTCAATTGCATTATCTTTCCAAAGAATCATTTTTGGGTTTCATTTATTTTTCTGTATTTTCCCTTAATTTCAATTTTGTTGATTCATGCTGTATTTTTTAAATTATTATTTCCTTTCCTCTACTTACTTTAGCTTTCATTTGTTCTTCTTTTCTTAGTTTGCTAAGAAGTTAAGACTGGATTATTAGGTTTAGATCTTTCTTCTTTTCCAATATATGCATTTAACATTATAAAGTTCTTTCTAAGTGTTACCGCTGGAAATGGGGCTCTGTCACAGGATTTTGAGAAAAACATTCCACAGACCCACTTGTGAGAGATTGTAATGTGGCCAGATTTATTTGGGTGGAAATAGAAAGCTGCCCCTGTGTTACACCTCTGTCCATCCCAATATAGAAAAAGTCCATTTGTGTCTTCGGCAAGGCCAAAACAAAGGCCAGTGCCCAGCATTCCTGTTTCATATTAACTCCTAGTTTTTTGGAGCCTGCAGGTGACCGTTGAGCAGTCCCAGGCCTCATCCAGGCAGTTTAGTGCGGCTTCTGGCTGCATTTCAAGTCTGTACCCAGTGGCTGTGTTTGGGGCTGCTAGACCCTCCTGGTTACCATGGAGATAGAGCTTGCTAACAAATGGGGCCAGAGAGCGGGTAGCATTCTTTTGTTAAACTGGGTTGTATTATCTTGGGCTTGGGACCCACAAGGTGCTTTTCAAAATAACCCAAGTTTTTGCAAGCTTCTGATGGTCCTTCTCCTCGCCAACTGATCCTTTTCTTGAGTAAAACTCTAGTAAAACTCCATGGGGAAGCACCTCTTCTGCACATATGTTAACCCTCCCCCTTGCACATGCTTACCCCCCACCCTGCAGTATGGGCAAGTGGACCAGGGAGATTAAAAAGCTGGTCCTTCCTCCCTGTAATAGAAAAGGTAGGGTCGTTAACCCCCTTTGTGGGACAATGAGGCAATCTTCTGGGGAGTGCCTGAAGCTGTAACTTCCTGGTGAACAAACTTACAACGTTGGATTCTCTTTGCTTCCTTCCTTTATTAATTAACAGCTAACCACCTAGGGTAACATAAACATTCATTTTACTATATCCCACAAATTTTGTTTTATTTGTATGACCTGCTTGATAATTCCCACATCTATGAGTAGTTTTTTTCTTGACTGTTTCATGCCTTGTGATTTTTTTTTTTTTTTTTTTGAAAGCTAGACAGGATTTATATTAATCTAGCAGAGCTGTTTAATGTTTGTTGTAACTATAGTTACCGAAAACTCTAAATTCCTTTAGTAGCTTTGAGTCTCCTCTCTTGACTTGGCTCTCTTTGTAATTCGTCTCTGAGAGTCAGTGCCTCTTGCAATCATTATCCACTGTAAAGTGTCGGGGAGAGGAAGTGTTCCAGAACCTTCTAATTAAGCTCAGGCTCTTAGTGAGCCTGTGACTCAAAACTGACTCACAAATAGTCCTCCAGTTGTGCAGTCCACCCCAACCTCTCTCTATCACCTACTCCCCAACTCAGTTCCATCAGTTTTTTCTGAAACCCTGACCCTTGCTGTGTTTTTTCCCTTTGTTGAAACCAGAACTCTGGAGCTATAATGAAGAGGGACCCCAAACTGAAATAAGACTCTAGCCATGTCCTTTTCCGCAGAGCAGGCTTTGTGACAGAGAGGGCTCTGGGAATATTTCACAGTAGTTATTTCTCCCTACTCCCTACTCTTTACGGGGCTCATTCACAGATGTTCACATGACAACCTCATGGATTTCCTGGAGGAAAAGTCCATGGAAGTGTTGGAACCCCCTAAAATTCTTGCCCTATAGCGTTTTCCTTCTGGTCCACACCCACCCTCCAATAACTCATCAAAATTACTATATATATATATATATATATATATATATATATATATATAAATTGGACCAGGAAAATTTCAAATTCAAAGGCAAAATTAGTGATATGACATCAAACTTAACCTATTAAGAAACTACAAAAACCTTGTGGATTATAAATTTAATTTTGTGACTATGAAAGCTAGATATTAACAAAAGGGAGGGGAGCAAAACTAGCTAAGCTTAGTTAGATAGGAAGCTGCAGCTTTTTACACCCCAGAGGGCACTTCATTCTCCCCTGAGAGGATTTAACTTCCACCAGCCCAATAGCAGTTTATCAGGAGGAGCAGGAGAAATTCCCCTGTTAGGTGCATGTGCAGGAGAAGCCAAGATGGAGACCATAAAGGGGAGGCCTCCAGCCTAGGAAAAGGATAGGATTGGATAAGGGACCCTGAACCACAGAATATCTAGGAAATGGATTGTCTGGGGAGAGGACCAGCACAAGCCCATAAAGGATTAGGAAAGAGATTGGTCTGTATGAAAGCTTGTGATAATATAACCAAAGCGTAATGAAGGCCTGTCTCAGCAACATGCATTTCCTTACATGTTCATTCCTGCATTCTCTCTATGAAGCAGCCATGTGAGCTGAGCAGCTGCACAGGCCCAAGTATGGGCTCCAAGTGTGAATCTGGGTATGTTGATGCAATGCCAGCTGGAGCACAGCTGGGAACGGAGACTAGACAAGTGGGTGGGGACAGAGACTGAACTGGACTAAGCTTTGGCATGGGCTGAAGGAATGGCACAGAATTTCTGGATCCTAGTCCTTCTTCTGGGCTTGGTGAAGACAAGGTTGGACTTCTTCCACAGCGGGACAGATAGAGATGAGATACCAGGAACCTAGGCAGTCTTTTATTTCTACCCCCATCCTACTACTATACCTCATTCTCCCAGGCATGGGTCCCCAGGAATGCTTTCCTTGCAACTTCATGGAAGAACCTCATTTTCAATGGCAACATCATAAGACTTCTAATAATGACTATGACTATTGGAAGACATCGCTGAAAATGTGTAATTCTAAAAATGGGTAGGTTATAAAATAACTTAAATAAATGTAGAAAAACAAATATAATATTCTTTAAAATGTTATTTTACTAAAAGTCATTTCTTATCATAACCGATAGATAACTAGCCTGTCTATAGTGAAAATTAAGGAAATCAAAAATTCATAGACTTGTCTCATTAATTAAAACTGGTGAGAAAACTACTGTATTTTTCATGGTGACTTATTTCCAAAGAAATGATCATTCTCAGTGATCCAAGCTGTTCTATAATTAAGTGCTTTGGGGCTTAGTTTCTTTATCTAAATCTGAAAGTGGCTGTTGAGCTCTCAGGTCTTCATCTAGGGCTAACCAGTTAAATTAACCAAGGCTCTTTAGTAATTAAGGTATGTTCAAATTTAAAAAGTCATTAATAAAAAAACACTTAATCTATTTTGTCAACAGATGTACAGGTTGTTGGATTTGATTGGAAGGCTTTCCTTCAATATGAAAAACTGTTTTTAATTCATTCATTCTAATTCTGTTCACTAAAGTTCCATGGCCATTTTAGTTCATATTTTCACTGCATAATCCATGGAATGCACACTTTCTAATTTTATAAAGTAGAAAATAAACTTTACTTATTTAAGTCCAAATATCCATTTTAGAACTAGCTTTCTATCAGGATTATAGAAGCGCTGTCATTTACTATCTCTAGTCCTGACAGTTTATGACTGTAATTTATTTCAATATTATGGGTAGCCTTGCAGAAAATTTGCAAAAGGAGACTACTCACAAAATAGTAATCAAGTCAGCATTCAGGATAAAGTTACATTTTCTGACCAGCAAAGCACTTTAAAAATACATTTAATTTTGCTAACAGGTACTGAAGGTGGTAGAAACCATTGGACTTTGATGTTTGAAAGGTCTTAGTGAACCTTAGAAAGAGCACACTTTTCTGAATGCTCCCTGCCATTCTTTCCAGGTTTAAACTTATTGACATTTTTATTATTAATCTATTTCTTACACATCCTTTTCATCCCCATAATTTTCTTCTCTTTTTATTTTGTGCCCTTGGAGTGACCCAAGATTCATGTTCTTTTTTTTTACTTATTTGGATCCGAAAGTGTTACTCCACAGGGACCAGCCCAGAGCAGGTCTGCCTCATGCTGCTCTGTAGTGTGTGGGTTCTTGACTTTGTATAAGAAAGATTTCACAATACAAGGGCAGGTGAATTTGAGGGTATGTTTATTAAACCTGGGAACAGTGAAAAAGAGGAAGGGCTTGGGATAGAAGAAGTAACAGGAGAGAGACTAGGCAGTGCTCTGCTTTGGCTCCCTAGAAATGTTATAGGTAAATGAAAAATGCTCAATATCACTAATATGAAAAAGATGCAAATTAAAACCAAAATGAGATATCACCTCACACCTGTCAGAATGGCTATCATCAATAAATCAGCAAATAACAAATGTTGGTGAAGATGTAGAGAAAATGAACTGTTGTTGGGAATGCAGACTGGTGCAGCCACTCTGAAAAGCAGTACAGCGATATCTCCAAAAAGTAAAATCGACCTGCCTTATGACCCAGTGACTCTACTCCTGGGAATATATTCAAAGAAACCTGAAATATTAATTGAAAAGAGTATATGCATCCCTGTTTATTGCAGTGTTATTTGTAATAGCCAAGATTTTTTAAAAGATTTTATTTATTTAATTTTAGAGAGGGGAAGGGAGGGGGAGAAAGAGAAGGATAGAAACACCATTGTATGGTTGCCTGTCATGCAGCTCTAATGGGGACCTGGCCTGCAACCCAGGCATGTGCCCTAACTGGGAATTGAATTTGTGGCCTTTTGGTTTACAGGCCAGCACTCAATCCACTGAGCCATACCAGCCAGGGCTATAATAGCCAAGAGATTGAAGCAGCCCAAATATCCATCAGTAGATGAGTGGATAAAAAAGCTGTGGTGCATTTATACAATGGAATACTCCTAGCTGTAAAAATGAAGGAAATCTTACCTCTTATGACAGCATGGATAGACCTAGAGATTTATGCTAAGTGAAATAAGCCAGTCAGAGAAAGACAAATACCATATCATCTCACTTATATATGGAATCTAATAAACAAAAACTGACAATCAAAATAGAAACAGACTCATAGAGAACAGACTGACAGCTGTCAGAGGGATGGGAATGGGAGAGTGGGTAAAAAAGGTGAAGGGATTAAGGAAAACAATCCTTACAGCTAGGCAACAGTATGATGTTTACCAGAAGGAAAGGGAGCTGGGGGCAAGTAGGAAAGGTATAGGGGGGATAAATGGTGATAGATGAAGACCTGACTTGAGGTGGTGAACACACTATACAGTATATAGATAATGTAATGTAGAATTGTAGCCCTGAATCCTATATAATTTTATTAACCAATATCTCCCCAACAAATTCAATTAAAAAATATGACATAAAAACACATAAGACTTTATTTGAACCAAATTGATAACAGTGCCCAGGAAGCAAGATCTCAATGAACTGAGAAAATGTTCTGAAGAATGGCACTTTAATAGCTTATTTTATACATTTGAATAAAAGGATGAGACATAAGCAGGGTTACATAAAATTCATTGGTAGTAGATTAGGGTAGCAGGAGAAGCAAAACAGGGAAATTGCTGAGATTGGATACAGAGTCAAGTGAGGAGACACATGCTTTTCTTACATGGGTGGGTACAGGATAGTTAACATTTACAGCACATGAAGATGTATGCAAGGGAAAAGGTTCTATGATCTCTTGCTCTGATGGAAGATTGTGCCCTGCGGTGTCTGAAGAAGATTACTCTGACATTTCAAAGATGTGTGATTTTAGATGCAAAAAGACAATAGACAGGCTCACCTAACCTTTTGACCTTTATCAAAGAAGCTACAGGCCTAGCACTTGACTACCTGTCATGACTTGCTTTTAATTAGGAATTTTTATGTTCATACCATCCTAGTGGTCACTTTCCATCTCTGAATGTGTAAAGCCCCCCACACAGGCTTCCCCTGTGCTTGTCAGGTTTAATATGTGGCCCCTTTCACATTCACACTTTGTAAACTAATATTTCTCTTTAATGCTGTGTTACTATTTTAATAATTGCCAAACTGTCTTTGTTCATATAGAGGTTATAAAATAAATTCAGATTTTATGAATAAAATAATTATTCACATTAACTTTCTTTCTTTTTTGCCTTATTTCAACCCATTTTCTATTATGTAGTTTGATCTTGTTTCTATTTAACCTGATTTGGGATAGACTATCAATTAAAGAAGCCAGGTCCTGGAGACAATTAGTCCACTTTTCTGCTGTGACTAAATTCCTCATTGTTGCTTCCAGTTTCCTGAAAGACTATCTCTCATCTTTTCACTTTCTCAAACACCACAACCACAGGACTGTCGTGCACAGCAGACACTTATCGAAGGCTTGTGATTAAAAAAATGAGGTAGCAGAATAGCACAGTGTGGATAAGCACTTAACTTGGAACATTAGACATCAATGATCCTTGCCCATCCCTTCACAGGGAATTGATCTCTCTCTTTTTTTTTTTTCCAAAGGATTCAGCATGACACCATGTTAGTTGTGCCCCTTCAGTATTTCTTAGTATGCACCTGATTTCATATCTATAACAGGATTGTAAATTCCTGGTCTGCTAGTTTTAATATCAGGATCATCTTGAGTTCTTTTGTTCTTGATATGGGTCATATTTTTTCATGTATTTGTGTAATTTGTAATTTTATTGTATGTATAACAGTCTAAATCTTTCAAAGATTTTAGATTACACTGCCTTTACATGGTGTTGAGTTTTGTTTGGGTGGGTAGTTAATTTCTGAAAAATCCTCTTATCCTTCTGTTTTTGTAAAGTTTGATTTAATTATTGCCTAGAGCAGATCTTAGTCATGAGGCATGCCTTCATCTAGGGCAGTGATTTTCAACCAGTGTGCTGCAAGAATTTTTTTGATGTTTTATTACTTATACTATTAAAGATGTCCTATTTTTTCCCCTCCACCCAGCCCTTCCCTGACTTCCATAGTTAATCCTCTCACCATTGTCTCTGTCCATGGGTCCTTCATGTATGTCCTTTGACTACTCCCCTCACCTTCTTTCAATCAATCCCCTCCTCCCTCATTGCTTCTTCTAGCTATCAGTCTATTCCCTGATTCCATAACTCTGGTTCTATTTTGTTCATTAGATTCCTCTTATAAGTGAGATCATATGATATTTATCTTTCACCAAACTGACTAATTTCACTTAGCATAATGGTCTCTAGTTCCATCCATGCTGTTGCAAAAGGCAGGAATTCTTTCTTTTCTGCTGCATGATATTACATTGTGGAATTATACCACAGTTTTTTATCCAATTATTTACTGATGGGCACTTAGGCTGTTTCCAAATCTTGGCTGTTGTAAATAGTGCTTCTATGAACATAGGGGTGCATAAGTTCTTATAAACTGGTGTTTCATGATTCTTAGGTTATATTCCCATCAGTGGAATTGCTGGGTCAAAAGACAGTTCCATTTTTAATTTTTTGAGGAAACTCTGTACTGTTTTCCACAGTGACTGCACCAGTCTACATTCCTGCCAATAGTGTTCTAGGGTTCCCTTTTCTCCACATTTTTGCCAAAACTTGTTGTTTGTTGATTTCTTAATGATGGCTACTTTGACAGGTGTGAGGTGATAGCTCATTGAAGTTTTAATTGCATACCTCTGGTGTCTAGTGATGTTGAGCATCTTTTCACATGTCCACGCCATCTGTATGTCTTCCTTAGACAAGTGTTGACTCAGCTCCCTTGACCATTTTTTAAATTGCATTGTTTGTCTTCCTGGTGTTGAAGTGTAGGAATTCTTTATATATTTTGGAGATTAAACCCTTGTCTGATGTATCATTGGCAAGTAAAAAGAACAAAGTTGGAGGGATCATAATACCAGGTATCAAACTATGCTATAAGGCTACTGTAATCAAAACAGTCTGGCACTGACATAAGAACAGACACAAAGATCAATGGAATAGAAGAGAGAATTCAGAAACAAACCCACATCTTTATGGTCAGTTAATATTTGATAAAGGGGGCATGAGCAAACAATGGAGTAAAGATAGCTCTTCAATAAATGATGTTGGGAGAACTGGACTAGTACATGCAAAAAAATTAAACTAGGCCACCAACTTAACACCATACACCAGCATAAACCTGAAATGGATAAAAGCCTTAAATAAAAGTAGAGATACCATAAAAATCCTAGTGGAAAACATATGTAGTAAAGTCTCAGATATTTCATGTAGCAGTATTTTTGCCAATATAGCTCCTAGAGCAAGGGCAATAAAGAAGAAATAAATAAGGGGAACTACATCAAATTAAAAAGCTTCTGCATGGCTAAAGAAACCATCATCCTCCAAGTGAAAAGGATTTTTAAAACATGCAATATCTGACTATTTAATCAGAGGCACTGACCTCTTTTCCCTATGATTGTCAAATTAAAAAAAATAAATAAAAAGACAACAGCCAACACAGCAACACCCATCTGGTGTGAATGAAACAAAATCATACCTATTTTTTGTCAGTTGGACAAAAAATATAATATTTTTAATGTGCCACAGAAGTTTAGTAATTAGTCTATGTGTGCCATGAAATGAAAAATGTTGAAAATCATTGCTCTAGGGCAGGCTTTCTACTTGTAAGACTCGCTTTTTCTGGAGTTTCAAATGAACTTTCAAGATACCCAGGTAAGTCTCTTAATCCTGGCTGAATCAGAGCCATAAGTCTCCCAAGCCCTCTTGACTTCCAGACGTGCTTCTCTCAGCACCAAAGTAGGTGATATTTGCAAGATTTCATGGTGAGTGCTCTTGAACATGTATATTATAATTCCCGGCCACCAATCTGCAGGCAATACCCACAAAGACTTATGCCCACTCCATACCTTCCCTTTTCTCAGGTACTGCCACATAAATTGCTAATATTTCAACAACCCAAACATTTAGTCCTCTTCCTCTATTCAGTAAGAACACTGGTCCATAGCAGAAAAGTGACGCTAGTTGAAACAAACAAACAAAAAAACAGGCTGATCTAGTTTGGGAATCATATAGTGTCTTTTCCCTTTTTCAAGAATCACATTTCTAAGCTACCTGATGTTTACTAACAAAAACAGTTACTCCATCTATTTTTCCAGTTTGGCTGTCAGTTTTACTAAAAGGACAATTCTAATACCAGTTAACATAGCATGGCCAGAAGCATGCATGTTCAGATTCTTAGATTACTGTATTCATATTGTAGATATACTTTACCTACTGAATTTTTTCATTTTACATAATGCAAACATTCCTCATATTGTTACAAATTCTCAAACTATGTTTAATCATTACCAAATATTAATCATATATATATAATTGTCTTAATTACTTCACTATTTTTCAATAATTATGTTGCTTTCAAAGTTACCATTATAATGGTATCATGAAAATCATTATTTTACTTATATTCATTTTATCTATCAGTATTACAGACCTGAAATTACGAACTTATATAGAATGTATATTTAAAGGTTCCTGATATAGTTCTACTAAATTCTCTAAAAAATAGTGTAATTGTTTAAAAATATGTCCATAAAAT
>PVIW01007489.1:45522-72358 GCA_004026585.1 Noctilio leporinus
CCCCCCCCTCCCCCCAACCCTCTTCCCCCTGACCACTGAAGACCTATTCACTGTATTCATATATTTGGTTCTGTTTTGCTTGTTGTTAGTTTTGTTCATTATTGTCCTATAATGGGTGAGATCATATGATATTTGTCCTTCACTGACTGGCTTATTTCACTAAGCATAATACTCTCCAGTTCCAGCAGATAGGTTTTTTGATAAACACATTTGCAGCTAGGTTCTCCTGGTGTCCTCAGGAGTTGCTCCCCCTGGGAGTATTTTAGGCATCTTCAGGATCTCCAAGGCTGATTATTATTCATACTATATTGTAAGATCAACAATGGCACAACTTGGTTGTTGCTGCCTTTCTGGAAATATCAGGACTTGGAATCACTTTCTTTCCAAGTAATAAATACACTGAGGGTATAAATATGAAATCTTATTTCATCTGGCACTTTTAAGATGCCACAAAAAATTTAAATCATACTTTTGTTTTCCAAAGGAATTAGCCTAACATTGTAGTACAATCTTGATGGTGACTAAAATTACAGGTTAATTTTCTTAATTGTTTTTATCTTGAGAGGTATAGAATTTAGTGATCCTAAACAATTTCCATGTGTCAAGTTCTCAAGTGTAATTACACATAAGTAAAATCAGTTAATGTGAAGAAATTCTACAGACTTATATATTAGGCACAAACTTTGATCAGAAGCCTTTAAAAGCAATAGTAAGACAGATGGCTGACATTAACTGATTGCTAGTCTGTACACATTATTCTACATTTATATTTTATTCTTACAACAACCCCTAGTGGCAAATGCTGTTTTCTTTATTCTATGAGGAACTTTAACTACAATAGTGTAAGAAAGTGCCAGAAGACACATATAATAAGTGAGAAAAGGTAGATTTCCATGTCTTGAGACCAAAAGCTGTGTGTCTCATACACTATGCAGACATCCGCTTAGATTTAGTCCACAAATGATACATTTTACCAAATATGGGTTTTTTAAGTGTGTACTTATCTTTGATATTTATGTGCAATGTTTGTGACCTCTTCTTACAGTGACCTGATCCACTAATATTTTCATTCTGCAAAAAACTTAACCTTTCAATGTAGCAACAACAGGGCCTTATTATCATGTTCTAACATGTCACCTTTGCCTATGAGAGCTCACTTATTCCATGAAATACTTCAGCTGTATATTTCATCTGAGGAGCCAGGCAGGATCAATAAAATAATAATTCTTTTTCAAGTCATTTTTATTACCTAATTTAAATTCTGCCTCTAAGTAGGGCTTGGAAAACATTTTGTTTTTCTCAAGATTCAATTTCTAACTCTCTCAAGGATTGGCTTTTCTTACTGTTGGGCATAATATTTTGAATTGAAATATTTTAGAGAGACAGTAAGAGTTATAAACATAGGACACCAAAATCCTAGTGTTCCTCCAAGTATCTATAGTCCAGCTATTACATTAATAAACTTTCCAAATATATTTATGCCTCATAAGTTCCTTTTTAATTTTAGTCAACTAAACTTAGTCAACTATGCTTTGTATATTTGATTTTATTTAAATAGACAGAATTTATTTAATCTAGTAATAAACTTTAAACTTAATTTTTTTCTATGGATGATTTTTTCTAAATAACAAAAGAAATCTTGAAATTTTATATAGAAGCTTGGAAGCTGCTGATACCTAATAATAATAATATGTTGAAATGACCAAGAGCCTTTATATAAACAGAATTCTAGAAATCCAGCAAAGACTATGTTTTCTTTGGGAACTAAAAGAATGAATACTTATTAATGTTCTAATATTAGTGTCAATAGGCATTTTAAAAATTCATTAATGCTTTTCAATCACAATTTTTTAATGTAGATCTGATATGCACTATTTCCACAATAAAGGAAAGCTATATACAAGTTGAAGCCTGTATTGTATTTTCCTATGATATTTAATGCAAATACAAAACTTGGGAAGCTTTTCTGAAGACACAACAGGGAAATTTCATTAATGGCTAGGTTATACAGTCTGATGATAAACAGAAACAATCTAAACTTTTAAGTGATTACTGCAACCTGTGCTGTACCAGTGGTTGTTCATCAGAAATCCTTGCTGGAATATACTTCTTTTTAGTGGTTGCAAGCACATTTTATTTCTGTGTTGTTGTTGTTTTTTAAGCAGTTGGGTCCTTTTTTATCTACAGTAGCTTTGTTTATTGCTGTATGTTAAAGTCACAGGTCTGTGCAAATCTAATTAAATGATCACATGGAAATATATAGTCTTGCCTTTTTTATTTTATTCTATATTGTCCCTCCAATCAACATATAAACAATTTTTCTATAAAAGTAAATGTTTTTCAGTATAGTTTATTTTATAGTTCTTGTTTAAGAATATAACTATGCCTATAAATATGAAAAGATTATATTTTCTCCAAAAACTCCCTCCCTAACTCTTCTGTGCCAAATCCTCTTTTCTAAGTTGTTAATGTCCCATGCATAGATTTTGCACCAATTTGAACTATTCAACTTAGCTGTTAAAGTTCAGTCTAGTGTCTTCTCACCTGGCCAAACAAACTACACTGAGGGCTTGTGGCTGGAGCGCTTCCTTTCCTCCTCACCATCCCTCTCCCACACTGTGCTTCCAAGGGCAGGGACAGGATGAAACAGGTGGTCCTCTTAGCCAGCCCAAAGCTGGAGGGAAACTGGAAGGTGATCCTGCTCTCACTCAGCTCTCTGATGTTTCTGGAACTCTACTGTTGTGATGGTCTTCAAATTTATCCACTTCTCTTACAATCATTAATAAAAACATTTCTTTTTAAATAGATCTTAAGTTATTTCAATATATGGGAGTCAGGCTGTTGTTTAAAAACAACAGCTTCTGTTGTTTAAAAAAATAACTAACAGCAAGCTATAGCTCTAAATTTCAATGAAAGCAGTATAGTGCTCCAGAGACAATGACTCTAATAGCATCTAGTACAATGTGCTGTTGAGCTTTTAAAAAGAAAATGTTAGCAATATGGGTAGGTTTCTTGATGGAGCATATTGAACGTAAGGTCATTGTAGAACAAATATGTGCAGATCAAACAGAGCACCAGTAAATGCCATTAACATTGTGGATTTTCTTGCGCTGATGTTCATTTGTATATTTAATGGATACAATCTCATGGTTGAGAAGCCTCAATCAAGAGGAAAATTTAAATGAAGAATGTTAGGTGACATTTACCAATAAGAGAGACCAATAAACATGTTTATTTGCATGTCACTTACTGTTTTTCTTAACAGAATAGCAATTTATGCCTTCGAGAAATTTTATAAAATAACAAAGAACATTACCACAAGATGAGATGGTAAGTGATGGACACTTAACTGAAGAGCCTTGCAGGAAGAGAGCTTACAATATGATTATGCAACACTACTTTCTGAGATGTTATAGTGAAAATGAAGCCATTGCATTGCAATACAAATTTGCCTCTGTAACAAAAAAATCACACTTATAAGCATATCTAAAAAAACATCTCCTTGCACAGAGAAAGTTTACTGTTGATACATGAGAAGTTGTAGTGTTTCTGAATGTGAGAGGCACTAGAGTTGCTGTCTATTTGATCTGTGATTTGACTGGTATAGCAGTCTCAAGATACCCACAAGAGGACTAGATCCCTCACTCAAAAATTGTAATGTTGAGAATGCTATTTAAGAGAAGTGATGAATAAATCAAAATCAATAATACAGGGAAAGATGGGGGAAAGGACTGCCTGGAGCCTGAACAGCCAGTTTCGACCATGAGAAAACCTTGAGCAGACAAGTGATTATTGATTAGGATAACAGAACAGAAATAGAAGAGCATGTGGCAGTCTATGTTTGTGGAGCTATTATGGACTGCCTAATATCGGATCTATTTTTATATGAGAGAATACTTTTAAGCCATTGTTTTGGAGTTTTTCTGTAGTATATAACCTAAACCAATGCAAACCAATACACGCAAATTTTAATTTAGAATTTATGAGTATGACAATGTGAACAGAAGAATACAACAGTCAGCTTCTGTTCTCATGAAATATTCTATAAAATGAGAAATATAGATAATTTAATAATAATAATGGAATGTGAATGTGTTATAATGAAGGAATTTTCTTAGAATTCTGGATACATAGAGTAGGATAAGCAAAGATCTCCCCCCCAAAAAATGTGATGGGTTTATGCATTACTGTAGAGGGTAAGGTAAAAGTAAGTTTACAGTTGTGAGAATGCAAAAATACAGTTTATTCTTGTATTATCATTTATTAATTATTATATTATTAATTTGTATTACAACTATAAACCTACTTTTGCCCCACCCTGTACTTAAGAAGCAGGAGACTACATCCTTAATACTTAATGCTGATAATCACATATTAGGACAATGTTCATTATCAATCACATGTGAAAAAAGCAGGTATTTTTTCTAACCTCTTCAATAGATTTGTGTTGATCTGTCAATTTTCATTTCATACTCTTTCTTCGGACTCTTCTTTTACCTGCCATTTATACTTGAAATTACACACCATCATGAATCAGAGCGTGGATTGCTGTCCTTAGAAGGTGGCCTTAAGCCCTGGCTGGTGGCATAGTAGATAAGGTGCCGGTCTGGGGACCCAAAGGTCACTGGTTCGATTCCCCAACCAGAGCACATAACCAGGTTGCAAGCCAGGTCTCCAGCCAGGTCTGTAGCTGGAGGCAGGTGAAAGGCAACCATACAGTGATGTTTCTCTGTTTCTCTCTCTCTCTCTCTCTCTCTCTCCCTCTCTCTCTCCCCCTACCCCTCTCTCTAAAAATAATAATAAAATCTTAAAAAAAAAAAAGAAAGAAAGAAAATGGTCTTGTAGAAACATGCTCTAAACATAACCACAGAGCTATAATTTTACAGACCAGAGCAACTGTGACATGACTTCCTTCTGGGTTTTCTTCCAAGGAGCCTTGAAGTTAACTTTCTTAAGTAAGTATAGACAAATGTGCTTCTTAAATAGAAGGCTCCTGCATGGCCCAAGTGTGTTATTTAGCTTAGAACTAGTACTTATTCAAACAGTATTTCAAGAAGGGGTAAATATGTTTTAAGAAAGTATAATGCTGAAGTAAAAAAAAAAAAAGATGTTAAGAGGTCTTTTCAGAACAAATTACTATGTCCCTAAAGTTACTTTAAAGGAACAAAAATTTTGTTTGAGCTGTTTTAGGTGATTCAAGTGATCTAGTCTTGTTTTCTAGGAATATGTGCAATGGTGTAATAGTACCATTTCTTAATGGGCCATCTGATGTTTTAGTTTCTAATATAATTAATAATTTTATTGCATTCTATAATTATAGAATTAGTAGAGGAAATTTTCTTTTTATTTGAAATATTAGGGGACATTAGGAAAGAACAACCTCTTTTATCTCAGAGCAACATAGAATAGCAGAAGCCCTGAGTAGTGAACCATGCACTGGGTGTTGTGATGAATAATTTAAGACTGATTTGTTAACTGTGCAGAAGTGAAAGTAGCTGTACCGGGAGACACATTGTCAATTGCCAGCAATATACTAGATTTCTCTAAACCACAGGCAACAATTTACAGAAAAAAATTAGGCCACTTCCTATACACATGTGACATTTTCTTGATTTAACATGTCAACCTGGAAAGTTATAAACTAACAACTGGAGTTTGGAAATGAGATGATACAGTTTATGAAGAGATGCATTTACCTAAGGATGTCTGCATTTATGCTCCAGGAGACCCCTGAGTGCACACCTCCTGCTGGGTCTAAATGCGTGTATGCAAATGAGCACTGTGGGAGAAGAAAGATGCATCTTCTCTGGGAACCATTAGCACCTTTGCATCACTCAGTGCTCTAATGCACCTGTCCATGAGAAAGCATGGTGATGGCCTGTATGTCTTAGAGCTGATGTTATTTCAAAAATAACTGCTAATTTAAGTGTATTTTATTTATTCCTAAACTCACCTGATGGATGTAATTACTTTCATCTTGCACTGGTGTGCTTGTTAGTTTTTAGTTGCTTTTCAAAAGAATACAACATGAGCATTGTTGAAAATCCCCTTTGGATACCAAAGTAATAATTGCTACAAGCAAGATCCAATGATGAATGATAAAGTAAATGGACAAGACTTAAAAGAGGAACAGGCTGCCTATGTGGCCTCAAAATGTTGACCCCTAAATATTTACTATAGGTGTTAACTTTCATCTATAAATTATTTTGTATTCTCCTTCCTCCCAGGAGGTAAAACATTATTTTCTTTCCTTTCAGTATGGGCTGTACTTAGTGAATGACTTCCAAAGAAAAAGCATGAAAAGAGAAAAGTGATAAATCTGTGGAGAACCCTGTCAGACTGTACATAACCCAATAATCCAGGTTAACATCATTAAGAATAAGCCATGTGGGTATTCCATGCCCTGATGTGATTACCCAAATATGATGTGATACAGAGGACCCTTTGCTTCGGTGATAGCCCTCCACAAAATTCATAATCCTGTGTGAACAAACATCAGAAAACCCATTCTATAAAGAGAAATGTTCCACAAAATATTTACTCAGTATTCTTCAAAAATCTCTATGCCAAGCACATAAAAATTAAGTGAAAACTGAAAAGGTATCACGGGGTGAAGAATTGACTAAATTGACTAAGTGAAATGATGTCATTGATTGGATCCTGGAACAACAACAACAAAAATTAAACAGGCATTAGTGAAAAAAAAAATAGTAAAGTACAAATAAAGTCTTTAGTTAATAAAATTTTACCAATATTATTTTTTTAGTTTGGAAAAATGTACCATGGTTATAAAAGTTATGGCTATTAGTAGAAGCTATATGGAAATCTTCCCTATTTTCTTGAAAATTTGCATATCTAAAACTATTTCAATACAAGTCAATTTTCTTTTTAATTTATACAAGAAATGATCTATGGATGCGAGTCACCTTGTGTTCCCCAAAGGATATGTTGAAGCCCTAAGCCCCAGTACTTCCGAATATGACCTTATTTAGAAATAAGGTCCTTGCAGATATAATTAGGTAAGATGAAGTCCTAGAGTAAGGTGAGCTTTTAATCCAATATGACTTGTGTTCTTTTAATAAGATGACACACAAGAGGCAGAGAGAGATGAGAGTGCTTTGGCCGCAAACCAGAGAATACCATGGATGCTGGCTTCTTCCAGAAGATGGGAAGAAAAAAGTTTCTCCCACTTAGATTTCAGAGTAAGCATAACTCTGCAGACACCTGGATTTTGACTTGTTGGCCTCCAGAATTATGAAAATGTTTTCTGTTCTTTTAAGCCACAACTTTTGTAATAATTTTTTACATCAGTAAGCTAATACAATTGAGAACTGCAGTAAACTTTTATATGTTTTTGATGAGCTATTTAGATAACATTTTTAATCAGTATTAAAGTTAGAAAATTTTTTCTTTCCTTGAGTTTTAAAAAATGCTACATTTCCAATGAAAAATGTAAACTCCCAAGATATTCTGAAGGATGGTGACTTCTCAAAGAGTATTCAAGGAATAAGAATTACATCCATAATTCAAATGCAATGAGGACATAGTCTGTGCTTGATTATTCATCTGTGCTTTAGAAAAATTAACTTTACCTATATTTCTAAATTTATTGTCACATTATTTTACATTAATTCATTAATTCTTTAACATTCCTAGGTTTAAGACTTGTGAGCCAGTGATTTTGTTGTAATTCTTACACTGAAATTGTGTATACCAATAGTCATCGGTTAAAATAAAAGTTGATGTTTTATTGTATGTGTAAGATAAGCAACATGTTTTTTTTTGTTTGTTTAAGAGTAAAATATATCTTCTTATGTCTTATACAGTTTAATGTTAACTTTGAAAATTTATTTCAAATACTGTTTTCCTGTATGTTTTTAATCAAAAGGCAAAAGAAACAAGGCTGTTGAATAAATTACTTTTTATCTTTGAACTTAACTTTCAAGAGTAGAATATAAAATGGTAGCTTTGATAGTAGAAGTCAAACACAAGTGCTTTATGAATAGAAATGATTATTAAACATTATTCTGACTCAGGATGTTTTGTGTTGTTTGGGTTTTTTGCTATTGCAAAAAGACAATTATTTGTTTAAAATAAATCATCAGATGAGATCCAAGGTGACAACAGAATAAGTGAAATGTTACATTTATCTTCTCCCAGGACCAAACTGGAATCACAACTAATTCAGGAATCAACCTGAATTATCATCTTAAGACTAGTTGAGGGAAACTCTCTAACCAGATTTACAAAAGAAGCCACATTTAGACTAGTAGGAAAGACAGAGATGCAAAAAGGACTAGCCCCACTCCCAGGGGCATCAGCTGTGGTTCCAGAGAGATTTGTTAGCTGCAAAGTTTCCCACTGAGGAATTGGGCTCCCTGGCCCAGAGCTCTAGAGCCAGAAAGAGACACCCACATGACATCTGCCTGTGAAAATTAGTAAGGAATAAAGCTTAGGATTGAGTTAGTGACATGAATGCTAAAATAGCATAAATACCCAATCAGAGTATCAGGGGAAAAAAATTAAATGAGGGTAGTTTAAGGCCTTTTGGGACAATATGAATTATAATAACAACTGCATCATAAGGTTACCATAATGAGAAGACAGACAGCAAGGAATCAAGAACTTATTTGAAGAAATAATGACTGAAAACTTGTCCAACCTGGTAAAAGAGAAAGAGATGCAAGTGCAGGAAGCACAGAGGTTCCATACAAGATGAACCCAAAAAGGCCTATACCAAGACACAGCATAGTTAAAGTGGCAAAGGTTAAAGACAAAGAGAAAATCTTAGAAATATAAGCAATTAGCAAGATAATAGGAGTTAATTACTACAAGAGAGCTCCCATAAGATGGTTAGCTGATGTCTCAATATTCAAAGTGATGAACAACCAAGATAACTTTAACTATCAAGACTATCATTTAAAATTGAAGGAGGTTCCCAGATAAGAAAAAGCTAAAGAATTTTATTACCACCAAATCAATATTTCAAGAAATGTTAAGGGGTCTTCTTAAGAAAAAGAAGAGGAAGAAGAAGAAGTGGAAAGAGAGGAAAATAAATTTAAAGAATAAAATGACTCATGATGGAAGGAGACTTGATTTGGGGTGGTAAACACACAATGCAATATACAGATGACATATATATAGAATTGTGCACTTGAAACCTATATAATTTTATTAACTTATGTCTTCTCAGTAAATTCAATAAAAATTAAAATAAAGTGGTAATAAATATGTACTTATCAATAATAAGTTTAAATGTAAATGTTTTAAACATCTAATCAAAGTACATTGGATAGCTGACTAGATAAGAAAACATGACCCATGCATATGCTGTCTACAAGAGATCCACTTTAGAACAAAAGATACACACAGACTAAAAGCAAAGGGATGGAAAATATTTTTCATGCACATGAGACAAAAAGGATGTTATATAATGCTAAAGGGATCAATCCAACAAGAGGATATAACCCTTGTAAACACTTATGAACCCAAGATAGGAGCAAGTAAATATATAAATCAAATCTTGATGGACATAAAAAGGAAGATTGACAGTAAGACAGATATAGTAGGAAATGTAAACACCCAATTGAAATCAATGTATAGAGGTCTTTCAGACAGAAAATCAATAAAGAGACAGTGGCCTTAAATGACACTAGATGAGGTAGATTTATTTGACATCTTCAGAGTATTTTACTCCAAAGAAGCAGAATATACATTCTTTACAAGTAAACATGGAACATTTTCTAGGATATACCACATGTTAGAACAGAAAATAAGCCTTAATAAATTGAAGAAGACTGAAATCATATCAACCATTTTCTCTGACCGTAATGGTATGACACTAGAAATCAACCACAAGGAAAAAATGAAAAAAAAAACACATAAACACATGGAGGCTAAATAACATGTTACTAAGCAATAAATAGGTTAAGAAAAAGATCAAAGAAGAAATCAAAAGATACCTTGAAACCAATGTCAATGAAAACAAAACAACCCCAAATCTATGGAACGTGACAAAAACAGTTCTAGAACGAAAATTCAACTCAAATAAATAATCTAACTGTATGCTTAGAAAAAAAGTCCAAAGTGAGTAGAAAAAAGAAAATAATAAAGATCAGAGCAGAAACAAATTAAATAAGAGCCTAAAAAAAATACACAAAAGTTGATGAAACCAAGAGCTTGTTCTTTATAAAGATAAACAAGATGAACATATCTTTAACCAGACTCATCAAGATAAAAGGAGAGGGTACCCAAATAAATTAAATCAAAAGTGAAAGAGGGGAAGAAATAACTGGCCCCACAGGAATACAAAATGGGATTGTAGAAACATATATTATGAACAACTGTGTGCAACAAATTAAATAATCTGGTTGAAATAGATAAAATGCTGGAAACATACAGTCTTTCAAAACTAAATCAGGAAAAATCAGAAAATTTGAATAATTTACAGCTAATGATATTGAAAAAGTTATCAAAAAGCTTCGAGCAAGAAAAAGTCCTGAACTAGATGGCTTCACAGATAAATTATGGGTCAATATCCATGATGACCATAGATGCTAAAATCTTCATCAAAACATTAGCAAGTCATATCCAGGAATACAATAAAAAGATCATATGCTATGTTAAAGTGGGATTTATTCTGAGAATGCAAGTTAATAAAATATTGGCAAATCAATAAATGTGGTGCAACACATAAAATGAAAAATAAAAATTACATGATCATATCAATAGATGAAGAAAAAAACATTTGATAAAACTCATGTATGATTAAAACTCTCAGCAAAGTAGAAATAGAGGGAACATACCTTAATGTAAAATAGGTCATATATGATAAACCTACAGCCAGCATCATGCTCAAAACTAAAAGCCCTTCCCTTAAGTTTTGGAACAAGACTGGGCTGTCTGATTTCACCACCTTTATTCAACAAAGTACTGGAAGTCCAGCCACAGCAATCAGACAAGAAGAAATAAAAATCATCCAAACTGGAAAGAAAGAAGTAAAACTGTACTATTTGCAGATGACATGATCATGTATATAGAGAACCCTAAAGACTCCACCAAAAAAATTACTAGAACTAAAAGGTAAATTCATTAAAGTGGCAGGATACAAAATCAATGTTCTGAAATCAATTGAATTTTTATACACTAATAGTGAACTATCAGAAAGAAAAACTAAGAAAACAATCTCATTTATAACTGTATCAAAAAATAAATTACCCAGGAATAAATTTAACTAAGATTGTAAAAGACCTGAGCTGAGAATATCATGATACTGAAGAAATAAATTGAGAAACATACAAATAAGTGGAAGCACATACCATGTTCATGGATAGGAAGAACTGACATCATTAAAATGTCCATACTACCCAAAGCAATCTATAGTTTTGATGCAGTTCCTATCATGACACCAAAGGTGCAATTCACAACTAAAACAAATAAACGAAAAATTTATATAGAACTATAAGAGACCCTGTATAGCCACAGAAATCTTGAGAAAAATAAAACAAAGTTGGAGGAATCAGCCTGCCTGGTATCAAACTATACAATCAGGCCATAATAATCAAAACAGCATGGTACTGGCGTAAAAACAGAGCTATAGATCAAGGTAACAGAGTAGAAAGCCCAGACAAAAACTTAGGCCTTATGGTCAATTAATATTTAACAAAAAAAAAAGCAAAACCAGATGTTGGGGTAAAAATTGTCTATTCAATAAATGGTGGAAAAATTGGGTTGATACATGCAAAAAAAAATAGACCCCCTTCTTACCCCAGAGACTTAAATGTAAGACTCAAAACCATAACAATTCTACAAGAAAAATTGGAGTAAGATCTCGGACATTTCTCATAACAATATTTTTTCTGATACATCTCCTCAGACAAGGGAAACTAAATAAACTAAAGAAACAAATGAGACTGCATCAAACTAAAAAGTTTTGCACAGCAAAGAAAACTATCAACAAAATGAAAAGACAACCACTGATACATCTGATCAGGAGTTAATATCCAAAATTTATAAAGAACTTGGACACTTAACACTAACACTTAACACTAAGAAAAACAAAGTATCCAATTAAAAAATGGGCATAGTATCTAAATTGACACTTCTCCAAAGAGGGCATACTGATATATGGCCAAAAGACATATGAAAGAATGCTCAACCTCACCAATCATTAGAGAAAGGCAAATTTACACCTCAAACTTGTCAGGATGGCTATCATCAATAAATCAACAAATTCAAGTGTTAGTGAACATATGGAGAAAACCTAACCCTCAAGTACTGTTGGTGCAACCAGTCTGGAAAACAGTACCTCAAAAAATTGAAAATGGAACTCCCTATGACCCAGTGATTCCACTTCAGGGCATATATCCAAATTAACATAAAACACTAATTTGAAAGAATATATGCACCCCTATGTTCATTGCAGCACTATTTATAATAACCAAGATATGAAAGCAGCAGCCAAGGGTTCCTCAGTAGATGAGTGGATAAAAATGCTGTGGTACATTTACACAATGAAATACTATGCAACAGTAAAGTAAAAATTAAAAAAAAAGGAAATCTTACCTTTTGTGACAGCATGGATGGACCTGGAAAGCATTATCATAAGTGAAATAACCTAGTTATAGAAAGAGAAGTACCGTATGATTTCATTTATATGAGGAATTTAGTGAATAAAATAAGTTACCAAACAAAATAGAAACAGACTCATAAATATAAAGAACAAACTTTATGGCAGTTGTATGGCGATTTAAAAAACGTCAAGGGAGTAAGCCAAAAAGAAAACTTCATTGGTACAGACAACAGTATGGTGATTACCAGAGGGAAAGGGGAGTAGGGGAGGGAAAAAGAGGGTAAAAGCATAATAA
Source organism: Noctilio leporinus (assembly GCA_004026585.1). Classification (NCBI taxonomy): domain Eukaryota; kingdom Metazoa; phylum Chordata; class Mammalia; order Chiroptera; family Noctilionidae; genus Noctilio; species Noctilio leporinus. The sequence continues at coordinate 58,389 of PVIW01007489.1, forward strand.
ACTGTGACAGAGGAAACCTGACTTTGAGTGGTGAACATACAACACAATATGTAGATGATATGTTATAGAAATGTACACTTGAAACATACATGATTTTATTAATTAATGTCACCCAAATAAACTCAATTAATTTTTTAACAAGTCATCAGAGTTGACATTACACTGTACAGGATGGATTATACACACCCAGATGAGTGGGGCAGATAAAACAAAAAAACACAAAAGGCATATAAATGGGCTGAGGATTTTTAGTCTTCTTTCCTTTCCTTTTCTTTTTTCTTTCTTCTTTTTCTTTTTCTTTTTCTTTTTCTTTTTTCTTTTTTTCAGCCTTAATCAGAAGAACTTGGGGCCTTCACAAGCTTAGTCTTCTTTTAAAACACTGTTTTGAAGGTTGGCAAATTCAGTTCTAAATTGCTTCAGCTGTCATTTTTATTTTCCCATGTTGGGCTTTCTATCATGACAGATTTCAGTTTGTATGTTACTAGGATGCTCATGTTACATTAGGTAAAAACTCAGCATGATTTTGGAATGACAATTGGAAATGCCATTCCATTTTTCTAAATAAATTTAATAATACCACTCATCTACAATGATAGCTAACAAAGATTATATTTCCATTCCCTCCAACCTTCTTAATCCTTAAAAATAACAAATACATTTAAAATTATTAGAAATAAAATGTTTTCTAAAATTCTTTATACAAATTTAACTTTAGTAAGTGATTGGTTAAATTATCCACTTTTAAGAACTATTTTGTTTTTTAACACCCTGGCTGGTGGCACAGTGGGTAAGGTACTGGCCTGCAAACCCAAAGTTCTCTGGTTTAATTCCCAGCCAGGGCACATAACCAAGTTGCAAGCCAGGGGCCTCCAGCCAGGTCCCCAGCCGGGTTCCCAGCCAGGTCCATAGCTGGAGGCAGGTGAAAGGCAACCACACATTGATGTCTCTCTCCCTCTCTGCCTCTCTCCCTTCCCCTCTCTCTAAAAATAATAAGTAAAATCTTTTTTAAAAAGAACTATCTTTTTAGGGGAAATGCTGGCTTATTTAGAGATAACATCTTTCACACCTAATTGCTTATCTTTCCAAACCCTGTTCAAGTACAGCCTTTCCTGTCCTGTCCCTGCGGTGTCGCTGATGTCACTCTGCTCTAGTTCACTCTCTCTGACCAGCTGCTGCTCCTCTGTGAGCAAATTCATCCTGTCTGCCTTTATAATCCTGGGAAATATGAAGCAGTTGCCACAGAGAAGACAACAATAAAGTCACAATTACATCTTTAAACTATACACCAAGTATATAATATAGTTATGTAATCATGGATATGGAAGCACAGGACTGAAAAGACTAGCACAGGGATACTTTCAGAAAATGCCAGAAAGGCTATTTATACTTTGCACCCAGGGATCTTTTCATCCAAAGGTCTTTCAAGTGGATGCTCCTTATCTTAAAAGCCAGCGGCCATATAAATTTCTTTAAATGTAAAAGTGTTTAGCAGTTTTCATATTTTATATATATATATATATATATATGTACACATGTATGTGTGTAGAGTGCAGTATATTATTAGTGTACTTTTTCCTAATGAAGTTCCTGTTACCAATGAACTCTTAAGAAACAAACTCTAATGTCCCCGATATACATTGTGAAATATTGAGCCACCTTCCTTTCCAGTATATCAATGTAACTTTAGAAGTGCTTGTTTGAAAGCATGTTCTGCTAGACTGAAAGGGAGTTTGAGGACCAAAAATAGCTGCTAATATAATTTCAGTGCAGAATCTTTAATTATGATCTAGGACTTAAATGGTCCTGAAGGATTATGAAAGTGACAATAAATCCACACCTTTATCGGGATGGAAATTTTACTCAAATTTATTTTTAAAACATTCCTGTCAGGTTTTTCCTACAGTGTAGGGGAAATGTTCTATCACATTTTGCAATGGGAAGCCAAGGACTTGAGGCAGAATGGCCCTCCGCTGTGGGGGCAGAGAAGGGGGATCCCAAAGGATTCCCAGAGGATCTGCATGGTGGTACCAAGTGCAGGGCCAGAGCACAGCTCCGCTAAGGAGCCTGCTACTCCTGACTGCAAATTGTCATTCTGCGTCCTGCTACCTGCGTGACTAAGCAAGTCATTAACTTCGATGAACTGTAGTTTCTGCTTCTGTAAAAACTGGTTCGTAACCTCATTGGGTTCATAAGCTTATTGTGAGCATTATAGGATAAAGTTTATTACATAATAACTCTTTGTTATTCTTATTTTACTATTTTAGAAATTAAAACTGAAATTATTTCCAGGGATATACTTTCCTATTCTGATTCGCTTTGATTTTTCTTCTGTGTTTCTATTACCAATTCTATTTCTCACTATTTTGGGGAAATAAAGTCCCTAATCAGCATGAGGCCTTCTATCTTGGAAATGGGACAGCATTGTGATTGGTATCCATAATTTCACTGACACTGATTGAATCCCTTTTCATACACTAGACTGCAGTTGTAACATTGTGGTTGACAAATATTAGAGAAATACATTATTTACACATTTTCCAGCGCATTGATTTTCTAAATAAGAGGAAACTTTGCCATGATGTAAACTCTATTTAAAAAGACTGTATGAGAGAGCTAAATAAATTAATTTTAAACTCATACACTATAATGAAGTCTAAAGCACAGTTGGGGGATTGGACCTGGGCACAGAGATATTTGAAAAGAGGGGAGGAAGAGACTATGGGTGCAGGGGAGGTAGCGAATGAGGTGAGCTGATGTGAAGATGCAATAATTTATTTTTTTCTGGTTGCTTTTATATATTAAGATGTAACTAGTCTTCTCATACAAGGTATGAAAGCCCTGAATCTCTTCTTGTTCTAATGGAATAAAAAGAGCAATTAGTTTAGTCATTTCGCTGGGTATTCTCCACTCACCCTTCCAGGCTCCCTCTCTATATTTCTCCACCCATAAAAGTCTACCTCGAATTTTAAAAACAGAAAAGAGCCCACTTGTTCTCATTTTCAGGTTAGATTTGAGCAACAGGGAGCCAGCAATAGATCAAAGAGAAGAAGGAGAATGAAGAGAGAAGTTCATCTTCCTGCCTAGATTCTGTGAGTTCACCTGCCACTGACTGACTCTCCCTAAAGGTTTCTGCGTGTCTCTCATCTGACCTTCACTAAAGAACGTTCCCCTCCTAGGTGTCAACAATTTCTCTATCTTGCATATTGTGCAAAGGCAACCTGTTCACTACTATTCCATATTCCTCCTCTAACCTGTGTGCACTACCCCTCCCCCACCTTAGTAATTATTTCCTTTATCAATGAAATATTTTCAATATATCTTAATTTCAGTATGCCATCTATTTCCTCTTGACTGATACAGATGTCAATGTTTTATACTATTATCTGTGTTGGGGAATACTGAAGCCTACCAGTTTTCCAGTAGCACATGAAAATGTTTTGTGTTTGCTTCCTTGTTTGGAATGTGGCTATTCAACAGCTAGATCCTTCTTAATGGCATTCCCCAACAGGCTATTTCTCTGGCTCTGTCCTAGTTACTAGACATTTGGGTTTATGGCTCTCAGGGCCTTTGAAAGAGTAAGTGAATCATAGTCAGGACTTTGAAAAGAGCAACTACTTTGGAAAATAGCACTATTGGCATTACAAAAAGCAAAATAATGGCTATGTATTAATTTTAAAGATTGATCCCTTTTTCCTGAATGACTTCATGATGTTTAGTTAAAATAGTTTTCCAAAACTCAATATAAATTTTATTTATTTTTATTTTTTAGTTTTTAAAGATTTTATTTATTATTTTTAGAAAAAGGGGGAAGGGAGAGAGGCAGAGAGGGAGAGAAGGATCAATATGTGGTTCCTTTCACCTGCCTCTAGCTACGGACCTGGCTGGAGACCTGGTTATGTGCCCTGGCTGGGGAATCAAACCAGCAACCTTTGGTTTCATAGGCTGGCACTTATCCACTGTGCCACCAGCCAGGGCTTCAATATAAAGTTTAGAGGTTTTCATTCTGCATTGTCAAAAGCACCTAGTCTGTTGGGACTTCCATTCTATACTTCTGTTTTGGGATGGTAATACCAATTTTGTGAGGCAAATCATCCTTAACTGAGACTTTAAATGTTAAGTTACACCAAAATGATTTTCAATAATCACACTTCTCATCTAATCTAAAATTTATTTACAAATACCCAATAAATTAACATTTTCTTTCCCAAGATGTTATTGTTCTCTAAACCTTTTCCATCTTTTATAATTAATTCTTGAAAATTACTACTTTGACTTGAATCGAAAGTTCTTGGGGATGAGTCATTTTATCTGTTAGACATATTTCAAATAATCAAAACTAACTACAATTAATAAAATAATGGAGACAGAGATTAATAGTAGTTTATATTTTTAAATACATGTTATTATAACATTCTAATGATCTCAGTGTTTGGTTTTCCAGTAAACAGTGTCTAGAAGAGGCCTTTTGGGGTTATCATCTACCATCCTACATATATTTATTACCTATAAAGCACCCAGCACTGTGCTCGACTCAGGGATACAAAGGGGAACAAAATACAGCCCCCTCCCCTTAAAGTACTCCATCCAACTCTACATGAGGAAGAGAGTGTGGGAAGCTGGGACCTGTGTTTCCAGGAGCCACAGGAGCAACTCTCAGGAGTAGATCGGCCAGGGAGATGAGAGGTTAGGCTCACAACTAGGCTGCCCTAGAAGCTGGAATTAATCTTGGGGATGAAGAGGACACTAATTTGAATTATTCTTCATAGGAAACTGTATCAATAGTTACTTGTAGATGCAATGGCCTAAAATTCAAAGTCAAAGTCATTTTTCTCATCCAGTAGGAAAATAGATGTAGAAATTGTTGGCTGACAGATCATTTTTTTGGTCATATGTCTCCTAGACAGTTTAATTTCTGCAGCCCAGCCACATTTAGAGAAATAAATAAAATAGAGTTCAGAGGATAATTTTCACAGACTGAGAGCAACTCTCTTCATAACATAGAAGATGCTTATTTACACTTAAAACTGCAGAACAGTGCACAGAATAGGGTTTTGTATTTGTCTTACTGTGACTTGGCCCTTTTTTCCCATTCACTTCCCAGATTGCCAACAGGGGCACTTACATACAAAAGAGAAAGCAATTCTAGGAGATAATATGCTTAGATATGTAAAAGTCCTTGCTGAGAAAATGGTCCCACTTTGAACACCATGATGATTGTGAATTTATATATTTCTAATATTTATAATCTAAAGTTATACTAGAATGTTTAAATTGTACTACACTGTATCATTTCAACATACTTAGATTTTATTACATTTGATATATTTGGAAATTTATTACATTTTTTAAATTCTCACTTTTTATGAACCTGCAGTTCATTTCATAACCCTATAAATCCCCATCATTAATTTCAGTTCAAAGGATAGTAAATTGTGAATGCAGCAAAATACACCATGAAAATAATGCTTGTGCTCACATTAAGCAGCAAAGAAGCACAGAAACAAGATCAACAAAAGTAATGACACTCAAAAACTTCCCAAAAAGAACAATGGTAGATTAAACCAATTCAATTCCAATCGTAAATTTAAAAACCCAAAGAGGAACATGATCAAACATACCAGTGATTACTAACACTAAGAGATATAAATGTATAGGAATGCAGTATGACCCCTGCCGTGCCCACATGGTCTGCAAGGTGGTTGATGGACCCACACCAGGGCGGGCAGTCCATCCCAAGTGCTTTACTCACTTGTGGAACCCATTTCCTTTTTTGTTTTTGTTTTTGTTTTTAATTTTTAAAAATATTTTGTTTATTATTTTTAGAGAGTGGGAAAGGGAGAAAGGAAGAAAGAGAGAGAAACATCAATGTATGGATGCCTTTCACCTGCCTTCAGCTGGGGACCTGGCTGGAAACTTGGATTGCAACCTGGGTATATGCCCTGATTGGGAATCAAACTGGTGACACTTGGGTTCACAGGCAGGTGCTCAATCCACTGAGCAACACCAGCCAGGGCTTTTTTTATTTATTTAATTTTATTGTATTTTTTTTCCATTACTATTTAGTCCCCTTATACCTCCCTACCCTCAGCAAATACCACACTATTGTCCGAGAGTTCTTTCTCCTTTTTCTCAATTCTTCCACCCCTCCTAACCTACCTCTTCCACTAGCTGTCATCTGCTCTCCATCTACGAGTCTGTCCCCTTTTTCCTTTTTAGTTTAGTGTGTTCATTAGATTCCATATATGTGTGAAATCATATGGTATTTGTTTTTCTGTAACTGGCTTACTTAGCATAATGTTCTCCAGGTCCATCCATACTGTTGCAAAGGGTAAAATTTTCTTCTTTTTTATGCCAAGTAGCATTCTCTTGTGTAAATGTCCCACAGTTGTTTTAATCACTCATCCACTGGCGGACACTTGGGCTGCTTCCATATCTTGGTGATTGTAAATAATTCAGCAATGAACATAGTGGTGTTTATGTTCTTTCAAATTAGTTTTGTGTTCCTTTGGATTATTCCCAGAAATGGGATCAAAAGGCAGATCCATTTTTAACTTTTGAGCTATTTCCATGCTGATTTCCTCAGTGCTGTACCAGTCTGCATTCCCACCAATAGTGCAAGTGGGTTCTCCTTTCTCCAGATCCTCACCTGCATTTGTCATTGTTGTTTTATCGATGATAGCCATTCTGACAGGTATGAGATGGTATCTCATTGTGGGTTTTTTTTTTTTTTTAAAGATTTTATTTCATTATTTTTAGAAAGAGGGGAAGGGAGAGAGGCAGAGAGGGAGAGAGACATCAATGTATGCTTGCGTTTCACCTGCCTCCAGCCACAGACCTGACTGGAGACCTGGCTTGCAACCTGGTTATGTGCCCTGGCTGGGGTATCGAACCTGTGACCTTCGGGTTCGCAGGCCGGCGCCTTAACCACTGTGCTACCAGCCAGGGCTCATTGTGGTTTTAATATACACTTCTCTCTTGATTAGTGACATTGAGCATCTTTTCATATGTCTATGGGCCATCTGTAAGTCCCCTTTGGAGAAATGTCTATCCAGATCCTTTATCCATTTTTTCAACTGAGGTTTTTTATTGTTGTTGTTGTTGTTTTGGTGTTGAGTTTTATAAGTTGACATCCCTATCTTCTTCCTGATCTTAAGGGGAATGCTTGTAGTCTTTTCTCATTGAGGATGATGCTGACAGTGAGTTTGTCACATATGACTTTTATTATGTTTAGGTATGTTCCCTCTATTCCCACTTGCTGAGAGTCTTTATCAAAATGGGTGCTGGATTTTTATCAAATGCATTTTATATATCTATTTAGTCAATCATATGGTTTTTATCCATTATTTTATTTATGTGGTGAATCACATTTATTGATTTGCAAACATTGTATCAACCTTGCATTCCCAGAATAAATCCCATTTGATCATGGTGTATGATCTTTTTGATGTTTTGCTATATTCAGTTAGCCAATACTTTCTTGAGGATTTTAGCATCTATGTTCATCACATGTATTATTAGCTCATAATTTTCATTCATTGTAGTGTCTTTATTTTGTTTTGGAATTAGGATAATGCTGGCCTTGTAAAGTGAGTTTGGGAGCCTTCCCTCCCCTTGAATTTTATAAAATAATTTGAGAAGAAGAGGTGTTAGTTCTCAGAATGTTTGGTAAAATTCACCTGTGAAGCCATCTGGTCCAGGGCTTTTGTTTCTTGGAAGTTGTTTTTGTTTTATTTGTTTTTATTTTATTTTTATTTATTTTTTATTTTTTGTTTTTACTGCTTTAATTTCACTAGGTATAATCTGTCTATTCAGATTCTCTGATTCTTCCTGATTTAGTTTTGGAAGATTATATGTTTCTAGGAACTTATCCATTTCATCCCAGTTGTCCAGTTGTTGGCATATAGTTGTTCATAATATTCCCTTAACAATCCTTTATATTTGTGTCAATTATTTCTCCTCTTTCATTTCTGATTTTATTTATTTGGGTCCTTTCTCTTTTTTCTTGATGAGTCTGGTTAAAGGTGTGCCGATATTGTTTATCTTTTCAAAGAACCATCTCTTGGCTTCATTGATATTTTTGTATCATTTTTTTTTTTACTTTACTTTGTTTAGTTCTACACTGATATTTATTATATTCTTCCTTCTACTCACTTTGGGCTTTGTTTGTTATTCTTTTTCTAGTCCCTTTAAGTGTGAAATTAGATTGTTTATTTGAGCTTTTTCTTGCTTTTTGAGCTAGGTCTGCAATGCTATGACTATCCCCCTTAAGATTGTTTGCCCAGGGTCCCACAGATTTTGGATCATTGCATCCTCATTTTCATTTGTTTCAAGTTATCTTTTGATTTCTTCCTTTGTCTCATTGTTCACCCCTTCATTATTTAATAACATGATATTCAGCTTCCGTGGATCTAAATCTTGTTCAGTGTTCTTCTTGAGATTCATTTCTAGTTATATAACATTGTGGTCAGAGAAAATGCTTGATATGATTTCAATCTTCTTAAATTAATTGTAACTTGTTTTGTGTCCTAACATGGTCCTAGAATATGTTCTACGTGCACTTGAAAAGCATGTATAGTCTGCTGCTTTGGTGTGAAATGCTCTGAGGATATCAATTAAATCCATTTAATCTAGTGTGTCATTTAAGGCCACTGTCTCCTTGCTGATTTCTACCTGGAAGATCTATCCATTGAAGTCAATGGGGTGTTAAAATCCCCAACTATGACTGTATTTCTGTTGATCTCTGCCTTTCTGTCAAGCAAGATTTGCTGTGTATAGTTAGGTGCTCCTATGTTGGGTGTGTAAATGTTCACCAAGGTTATATCCTCTTGTCGGATTGTTCCCTTTATCATTATGTAGTAACCTTCTTTGTTTCTTACTATAGCCTTGGCTTTGAAGTCTATTTGTCAGATAGAAATGCTGCTATCCTGGGTTTTCTTTTCCTTTTCCATTTGCATGCAATATCTTTTTCCATCCCTTTACTTTTAGTTGTGTATCTTTCTAACTGAGAAGGGTCTCTTGGAGGCAGCTTATATATGGGTCTTGTTTTCTTTTCCATTCAGCTACCCTATATCTTTTGGTTGAAAATTTCAGCCATTTACATTTAAAATGATTATTGATAGATACATATGCAGTGCCATTTTATTGTTAGCTTGTTTACCTCTGTGGGGTTTTTTCTTTCACTTTTTCTTCTTCTTAAAGCAAACCTTTTAACATTTGTTGTAGTACTGACTTGGTATTAACAAATTGCTTTAGTTTTCCTTGCCTAGGAAGCTCCTTATTTCCCCTTTGATTTTAAATGATAGCCTTGCTGGGTTGTCGGTCCTTTCTTTTCATTACCTTGAATATTTCAAACCATTTCCTTCTGGCCTAAAATGTTCCTGCTGAGTAATCAGATGCCAATCTAATTGGTGTTCCCTTGTAGGTAACTGTCTTCTTTCTTCTTGTGGAATTAGGAGTCTCTCCTCATTTTTAAGCCTTGTCATATTATGACATGTAGGCCTCTTTATGTCCAAGTTGTTTAGGACACCCTGAGCTTCCTATACTCATGTGTCCTTTTCCTTTACCAGATTAGGGCAGTTTTTGGTCATTATTTCTTCAAATAGGTTCTTGATCCCTGGTTCACTCTCTTCTCCTTCTCGTATTCCTATGACACAAATATTCTTCCACTTTATGTTGTCCAAAATGTTTCTTAAGTTCTCCTCATTTTTAAAAATTCTTTTTTCTTTCTTCTGCTTTACCTAGGTGTTTTTTTCTACCTTGTTTTCCAAGTCACTGATTCTATCCTTGGCTTCATTTAACCTATTGTTTATTTCTTCCAGTGTATTGTTTATTTCAGTCATTGCATTCTTTATTGTAGACTGGTCCTTTTTTATGGTTTCTGCATCTTTTTTCATGCTTTTGAATATCCTTATAATGATTACTCTAAATTCTCTATCTAATAAATTTCATTTCATCTAGTTCTTCTGGAGAATTATCTGGTTCTTTCATGTAGAGTCTGTTTCTTTGCTTTCCCATTTTGACAACTTCTTCATGCTTTCTACCTTAGTTGTTAAGCTAATCTGTTAAACTGACCAGTGTTTAAACTAATCAGGCTGCAACCAGCTTAGCACCACAAGGTGAAACAGAGTAATTCCTGTGGGCAGGGCTATTTCTTCCTCTCAGGCTAATGCCACCTGGAGAGAGAAGTACTCGTCTGAGACAAATGGCTCTTGCACTACGGGGAATGATGCAGCACAGTGATCCCAGTGGCTGTACCTTCAGTTGTCTCCCTAGAGCCATAAACCCCAGACTCTCCTCAGGAATAGTCTCCTGTCTATTCCTGGCCAAAGCCCAGGGTAAGTGTGGCTGCAAATAAAATTTTGTTCCTTGGCTCTTTAAGGAAGCTCCCTCTCTGCATCTCCAGTCATCTCTCTGACAGAAAGAAATCCTGCTGCTTTTCACAACTGGATGTTACCTGGGTTCCTTGTTGGCTCTGAGGCTATAAACTAGGGAGCCCATCTTGGGGTTTAAATGCCACACTTCTCAAAGGAAACCTCCTGCCTATTAAATATCCCTTCAGAACTTCAGTTGCGGCCTATGGAAGCCAACTAGCCCTATTGAATCTCCTCTACACTCTTTATTAGTCTTGTTGTGATGAAGCGGTTTCTTCTGTCTGTTCTTAGTTATAAGGCTTCTCTTCAGCTCTTCCTCAGTTAGTTATTCAGGGTGCTTTCTCTAGAATTTAGTTGTAATTCCAGATTGGTCCTGGGAGGAGGTTAGTGTAGCTTCTATTTAATCTGCTATTTTGGATCCAGACTCTGTCAAAACCCAGTCTTAAAAACTTCTTTAAGAGGTTGAGTTTTCAACTCTATATTTTGTCAAATCCAGCATTTCAAATAGAAAACAGAAAAACTTGGAAATATTTAATAGTAAATATATGCATATCTCAGTGGCACTATTCCTTTGAATGGGTGATAACACATGCTCCCTTAGAGCTGAATATATTCAAAGTCATGAATATGTCACCTCCTCTAATTCTTTATGGAGAGTTTCCAAAGTAATCTAAAAAAGCAAGACCACTCATTTACATTAGTTTTCTGAAATTTAGAGAACTGCTATCAGAAAAATGACTGTAAGTGAGGCTTTGATGTTGGCTTTATTTTTGGTTTTTAAACATCTATTCAAGCAATACTACGTATCAGGCACTGTGTCAGGTTTTGAGTCAGTCAGGACAATTAACCCCTCTGGTTGAGTGTTCTCGTGCAATGAGAATAGACACACATGGCAATGAGGACCTCCTGAACTAGGGGAAAGGGAAATCTGGAAGGGTTTCCTGAAATGATATGTAGGCCCAGACCTGAAGGATGAGTAGAAGTCCACAAAGTGAAGAGGTGAGGAAAGGCTGTTGCAAGCAGAGAAAACAGCTTATGTAAAACCCAGAGGTGAGACAGATCCTGAGGCTCTGAGGAAAAAAGAAAAATCAACAGGGCCAAAGCCTAGATTTCATAAATTAAAATATATCGCTGGAAAGATATGCAAGAATAAATTAATGTATCCAGATTACATAACATCAAAGAATATTTGAGGACAAAAGAAGCTGTTTAAATGTGTGCTGTACAATGATCATTCTACAGAATGGGCTGGGAAGAGAAACAGGAGGTGGAAGAAGGGTTTGGATAGGTTGTGACAGTGGAGATAAAATTATGGGGATAAGACTGAAGTGCAGTTAGGAGACAAACTGCAAAGACTTGGTGAGAGGCTAGGTATGCAGGTGGAAAGTAAAAGCGGGAAGTAAAAGAGTGTGAGGGGTCAGGAGTAATTCTGATTTCTAATTTGAGCAACTGACTGCACAATGATGCCATTCACAAGATAGGAAATGTTGAGCATAAGCAAATTGTGAAGGCAAGTGGGAGATTCTATTATTTAGATTTTGAGCATGTTGAGTTTGAGTACCTGCGGAGCCCTCAGGTAGGACAGTCTGCTGAGATTTGGGTCTCTGGTTCTGGAGCTCAGGAGAGGAGCCTGGAAGAGAGATCTGAAAGTCCTCAGTAATTCAAATCATGAGTGGATGAGGTCTCCTGGTGGAATGTGGGCTGTGTGAAAACAAGAGGACCTGTGAAGTACCCCAGGAAATAGCAAATCTGAGTGATAGGCAAAGAGAGACAGTCTTGTATCTATGCCAAGTTCTCTAGGAAGTAAAGCTTGAGACAAAAACTGTGTGTTGATACTTTCTTTGGGATGTAATTCCTGGGCAAATTCAATAAGGACAAAACTACAAGTGAGTCAAGGAAGAAAGGAAAGTGAGTGGAAGGTGATGCATTGTCAGACGAGCCACAGCCTCACAGGACAACAGCCAAGTGCTTGTGCTTATTCACATTGAAGCCTATCAACCATGTTTGTGTTTGTTTGATTGTTTGTTTGGTTGTTTGTTTTCAGGGTGAAAAAGGGCAGGTGATCTTATCTGCTGAGTTTTTCCCATTTCTTGTCCCCCAACCAGCTGCTAGGAAAGCCCAGTTCCTCAGGGGTTCTATTGGGTTAAACTTGGGTCCTGCAGCTGCTGAAGCTTCCATGGTAGGGATCATACAGGCTATATTCAGGTCAGTCCCTTGCCCTCACTGGAGGCAGAGACAAGAATAGGTCATAGAAGACAGAGCTATGACAGTGACAGCCAGGACTTTACAACTCCTGGAATAGTGCAAGCCACCATTGGGTTTACTAGCCTGATGTCAGGGTAAGCTGCTAAGACTAAGGAGAGAGGTGGGTCTGAACAAGTCTGGGTTCCAATTTACCAACTGTGAAGAGGATGTCCCATGAGGAAGTCTGATTGAAATGGCCCAACATGGATGAAAGTGAAATAATGTTGAAGAAGGCAAAGGAAAAAGTGTTTCATCTATACCAAATGTTTCCATCAAATCAAATAGGATGAGAGCTGTAGTGGATTTGAATGGACTGCCTCTTCTTCTGACAAAGATGCTAACTTTCTTGTGGGCATCCACACTCCCTCTACTCTTGGCTCATGAGCTCTGGGTGAATTAAATCCACTGACTGGCCCCAGAACAAGAACATAAGCCAGATATATACATACCATCTCCTTGGTCACCCTACTGGGTCATTTGTGATTTTTGCAGGAACAATTAGGAAAAAAAAGCTATAAACCCAGATTTCCAATTATATATGATCCAAATGTTCCCTTTTTTTCTAAGCCAGTGTTAGCTGGAATCCAGCTAACACTGGATTAGGAGAGGTTCCTCCTAATTCTAAGGGCAGAAAAATGGCCAATGAATTTAGTGTCAGGATTGCTAGGGTCTTCATGAGAACAGGTTCAGGAGTGCAATGCTGGGAATAGATAGCCTTATGGTGGTTATTCTTTATCATCTTCTTCAGCTACCCAAATGCTAGATCTTCTACTGGGAAAGGACTAAGAAAGACAACTTTAAAGTGTTTGAAAATCTGCAAGAGAAAGGATTAATGCCAACCACAAATGCATTCGGCTTGGTATCTCCTCTGATTTATGCTTGCATAATTTTCTGACTCTATGTTAGCATCTGCGATTTCACCTTTCAGGCCTGCAAGTGGTACCAGTTCAATTGCTGCTGGGTTTCTGCTCTGTCTCCTGTGGTTCCATACACACTGGCCCTACCCTGATCATTATTTCCTTTGTAAGAAAAAGCCTCACGGAAATATTCTAATTTGAGCAAGCCATCTCTTTCCTTTTGGAATCCTGGCTGATCCAAATGTCAAATTCTTATATCCTAATGTCTAATAAGGATGTTAAAGGACAATATCCTCATTAAGAAGAATATGCCACGATTTATGTCTTTCTGCTTGAATTTTGTCTACCTATCCCAGAGTTACTAGAAAGTCATATTTTTGATTTTTTAGGGCTCTTTGTATATAGTTAAATAAATCAGATGTTCACTTCATAAAGTCAGTGGAAAGAACAACTATAAGATTGTTATTTTTGTTATGGATGTAAACTAAATAACAACTTC
>PVIW01007490.1:0-72260 GCA_004026585.1 Noctilio leporinus
TTTTTTGATCCAATCATCCACTGATGGGCACTTAGGCTGTTTCCAGCACTTGGCTATTGTAAATAGTGCCGCTATGAACACAGGTGTGCATAGGTTCTTATGAATTGGTGTTTCAGGATTCTTTGGGTATAGTCCAAGTAGTGGAATTGCTGGATCAAAAGGCAGTTCCATTTTTAGTTTTTTAAGGAAACCCCATACTATTTTCCACAGTGGCTGCACCAGCCTGCATTCCCACCAACAGTGTATGAGGGTTCCCTTTGCCCCACATCCTCGCCAACACTTGCTGTTTGTTGATTTGCTGATGATTGCCATTCTGACAGGTGTGAGGTGGTATCTTATTGCGGTTTTAATTTGCATCTCTCTGATGACTAGTGATGTTGAGCATTCTGAAAATTTTGAAATGTACCCCAATGACAATGCCAAACAGCAGTTTCTTTGATAGTCTTACCCTCTCTAACATTCCAATGATATATCGAGTATCTGTAAAAGGTCCTATTTCTTCATGACATCTGCCATAAACAATAGCAAGGGCTTGTAAACATAAACACTTCATGTTTACTTTTGGGGTTAGCAAGAAACGATGGTACAGCTCATTGAAAAATTCATACCTAGATTTGGAAAAAAAAAAGTTGACAATGAAATTAGCCATGAAACTAACAGTGAAAATAAAGATGAAACCCCCACATTACCTTTGAGGGGTATGCTCCAAGACCACCAGTGGTATAACAAACCCTAAATATACTATGTTCTTCCCTATACATATATACCTATGATACAGTTCAATTTATAAGTTCGGCACAATACAAAATCAGTTATTATAAATAAATACGGTCTCTTCCTCAAAATACCTGATAACTGAGATGGTTACTAAGTGACTGATGGGAAAACAGCAAATACAATGTAGATAAGGACAAGAAATGATTCATGGGATGCATGGTGTACCATTTAAACTTATGAACTGTTAATTCTGAAACTTTCCATTTAATATTTTTGAACTGTGGTTGACTGCAGGTAACTAAAACCACAGAAAGTGAAACTACAGACAAGAGGGGACTACTTGTAACAAGAGATGAAGAGTAGCTTACGATCTCTTAATTGATCCACTTTCTTCGTTCTCATCTTCCTCCAATAGTAATCTCAGGTAATAGTCTCCTATTTTGATTTCCTCTGCTAGGCATTCATATTTAACCTTTATTAATAAAAGCAAATTACATTACTTTAGTTCATAATAGATTTCTAACGATCTCCACATAACCACTTCTTAAATTCTGTCCGAACTTTTTTTTCTTAATAAGGCAGCCTTTAAGTTCAGAAAAAAAGTTCGTTATTTTCTTAAAACATCTGGTAATTCATTACTTATGAAGGTGACTATTTCAGTTAAATATTAAAAGAGTCACACACCAATGTTATAAATGTAAAACTTGCTGATAAAAATTCATAGGACCACATGAAGGCTTAAGAGAAGGAAGAATCAAAACACTTTTAAAGGCTAACCTACTTCATTCCCTTCTCCCCTTGCCACGGCCAAGCGAGGCGTTAATAATGGTCAGGCTCCACACACAGTTTGCCCAACTCACACAACAAGCCACTTCAGGTCACCCCTCATCTCCCAGCACATCAACTACATTTTATGATACACTTTTAGACAGTATTCACTCTCTGTATGTCAAACCATCCCATTTAAACCAAAGGCGATACGTGAGAGAGCAGACCATGATCAGGAGCTGAGGAAGCACCATGACCCTTGCATTGTACTCGGTCTGTTTGTCACAAATAAAGACTTGCAAGCAGTTGTAAAAGGAAATACCGGACCAGGTTATCAAAATTCTTTTTCCAAAGCCTAAAATAAATGATTTCTAACAACTTAACCTATATTTAATCAAATAGTTAATGAAGATCCATTTCACTTTCTATACATTCTAAACATTCAATTCATTCAACTTCTATTTATTAAGCCTATACTGTTCGTAGCATGCATTGTTCTGGTCATCAGGGATACAACAACAAATAGAAGAACTTCTATCCTTACTGGAGTAGCAGATAAAAAAGTAAAGCATATTACAGTTGGGTGATATTAAGTGCTATGGAGTGAAATAAAGCAGACAAAGGAGAGAAATAGAACATGTGTTCACATGTATATGCGTGCTCACTCATGTGTACTTTAAAACATAGAAGGCCCACTCAAACAATGTCATTTAATTTGTATTTATTTATTATTTTTTAGAGAGAGGGGAAGGGAGAGAGGCAGAGAGGGAGAGAAACATCAATATACGGTTGCCTTTCACCTGCCTCCAGCTATGGACCTGGCTGGAGACCTGGCTTGGTTATGTGCGCTGACTGGGAATCGAACCAGCGACCTTTGGGTTTGCAGGCTGGCACCTTACCCACTGTGCCACCAGCCAGAGCTGCAGGACACTTTAAGGACCCATGTTTTTACTGAGTGAGATGGGAAGCCACAAGAGCACCAGAGGGCTCTGAGCAGAGAAGTAACATGACTTACTTATGTTTCAACCAGATTACAATGCTATGTTGATAATAAATTGTAGGGAGGTAAGGGTGGAAACAAAGATTGCTACAATCTCACAGAAGAAAGAAGATTGAGTTCCGGATAAATTTTGAAGGTGCGTTAAGTAGGATTTTCTGACAAATTCTACTTGTAGTATAAAAGAAATTTCAAGGATTTTGACCAGAAAAATAACAAGAAGCCATTATTCAAGATCAAAAAGGCTGCAAAAGAAGTGGGTTTGAGGAACAAACAAGAGCTAAGTTCTAAATGCTTATTGGATACCCAATTATGGGATAAAAATAAGGAACCTCGGAAAGAGAGTCTAAGCAGGAGATAAAAATAAGGAGGCCACCAGTAAATAAAAAGCATTCCAAGCCATGAGAATAGATGAGGTCACTAAGGCAATGATTATAAATGAAAATGGGTTAAAGAACTAATCTTTTGGGGCAACCAACATTTAGCAGTTGGGGAAATGAGGAAAAATGAGCAAATAAGGACGACTGGCAGTGAAGGAAGGGAAAATCCAGGAGAGTATAGATTCCCAAAACTAAAGTGAAAAAAGTTCTTTCAAAAAGGAATAAATGAGTAAAATCCAATCATTACATGTTTTAGAAATGCAGCCAGGTTAAAAATCAAAGGGTACAGGGTCATGAGCATGTTGAAATTCACAATTGTAAGAGAGAGTTTAAATTACACACATGCACACAAATTACCATCATGTTCTTGGTTCTTGTTTTTGGCGTTCTTCACATCAGTATTTTAACAGAATAGCAAAAACTGGTCACTTTCAGAATCAAATTACTACAAAAAATTAAACAAGCTACAAAGAACAAGAACAAGCTATACAGAAAGAATCTAAAGGGATAAAAACAAGCAAAGAACAAATACAGAATGCACAGAATCAAATTTATTAAAACTGCTATTTGATTCTCAGGTACAAAGCCAAGTTACTTAGCAAAATCATTCTCTTCATTTTGGTCTCATCCAAATTTCTCCAGTTTTCTCCATAAAAGTAAGTGGGAAAGGTAAGAATACGTGCTACATAATTATAAATTTAAAAAACACTCTGAAAATAATACATGCTTATGTAAAAACTAATATACTACCAATACTAAACTTTACCTCAAATTCATGGTGGTTCCAGGAGATCACATTAGCACTACCAAGCTCTCTGTCAATGTTAAACGCTCTCATTTCAGATTCAAGACTATCTCTCAATTCTTCTCGTGTTTTGAAATTCCAGATTAGGTTTGATCTGGCATGGTCCTGACCAAACCTAGACACACATATAATCAAAAAATAGTAGGAAGCAATAAACATTAAAAAAATATACCTACTACATCTTATAAAAACAGAATTAATAAACTTTAGCAGTTATAAAGAAACAAAATAAAACATCTGTGAAATATAGTGGAATATTAATGGTAGAATTTTGATGATACACAAGGTATTTCACCTTTTCTGCATGTTGGAAAGTTTTCATTATAAACTATTGGCGGGGAGGGCGGCAAACTCAAACTATAAAACAAATCTGTGAATTTCAAATTACAGAAAAGATATTTCAACATTTATTGCTAACATAAATTTCAACCAGAAAATAATTATAATCAGACATCAAATTTCCAGTTGAGGAAGATAAGAATTTCTGGGTTATTGGGTGTGGAGTACGTGGAATGAGCAGCATTCTGCATTGGATCTTTACAAACTACCTAAGAAAGAACACAATTAAATTTGCCAGGCTCTGATTGCTATTTTCAAAATTATCGTAAAATAATTTAACCACTGCAATAAATCTGAACACCAGTCTGAGCTGGAGATGAACAGGCTTCATATTCCTTCACATTCAAACTGTAATCCTCCTGGAAAGTCTGACATCAGAGTTCAAGCAAGTCCGAGGGGCATAAACAACTGAGGGTTCCCGAGGGAGGGCACCTAGGTGTACTCTGAAGGCCATTAAGTATGCTAGGTACTATACACACACTAGTAGGAAGTTTTCAAAGTACTAGTTTCCTTTTTCAGCCATGATATATGTAACTCAGCTTCTAGACTGAGTACTGTGAGTTATCTCAAGCAAGTTTCGCGAACTCTACAAAATGTTTTTTCAAACAGTCCCTGTGCACGCACTTGTGCGCTGGAAGGAGGGCAGGGTGGAGGTAACAGACAGAAATAAGAAGGGGGTTACCAGCCAGCTGGTGAAAGACAAATAGCATATGGTCTCACTGATAAGAGGAATCTAGTGAACAAAATTAACCAGAAAAAACAGAACCAGGGGCATAGAAGCATGGGACAGGCTGACCAACTGCAAAAGGGAGTGGGGGAGGGGGACTGGCTGAAAGAAGGTGAAGGGACAAGTCCAAGCACATACATGAAGGACTCATGGACAGAGACAACAGTGAGGGGACTAATCATGGAAGTGGGGGAGCAAGCGACGTGGAGGGATGGTGAAGGGGGAAAAATGGGACAATTGAAATAGCATAAACAGTAAAATATTAAAAAAAAATAAAGACACCAACACAACAGAAAGTAGATACTGTTATGGCAAAAAATGTTTCCCTAAACAAAACTGGAATACAGCACTTGGCAAAACAAAGAAAACGGAAGTTGGGGGGGGGGGTGTTACCGTATTACAAAAGTTGGCAAAGTGCATGAGATATAAGCTAACGTGCATACTCGTTTTCCATTAAGACTCCTTATGCTTTTTTTTTTTTTCATCATTCACTTTTTTGAAGGTGTCATTTCCAACAAGGTTTGAAAAATTAGTAGTTATTTCTAAGCCTTAATAAAATGTTAAAGATAGCTAAGGCTCTTCAGTCTACCAACACTCTATAAAAGGTCTTAATTTTATTGAAGCATCACTAATCATACCAATCTCAGCGATTACAGTCCCTGATATTGATAGCATAAAAATACCTGTAGCCTAAAGCACTAATTTCAAACAAAAAAACAAAACAACAGATCTGTTGTGATTCTTCTCTAATGTAAAAGTCAAATTTAATCTATGTTACGGAAAAAAGGCCTAAAGTTTACCTATAATAGAAGAGATCCCAATTTGCTTCTATTTTTATTCTTTGTCTTCTCTTTCGAAGAACTACTGGCTTTTGATTTATATTCTGGAAAAGAAAGAAACTTCATAGTGCTCAATCTGAAGCTACCAAGTAGGCTCAGTCAGAAGATCACTTTATAAGTGATGAGAAACATCTCCTTCATCAAATTTTGGCAGAAACAAAAACTACTGAAATAAAATCTATAAAATATGAACACAGAACATTAGATTATATCACAAATATAATACTTTTTATCAGCATATAGTTCTATAGTGCTGCTAAAATATTTTCATATAGCTTATATTATTTCAACACCAAACTTTGTTAAAGTTTATAGTGATGACTAATAAAGTTTGCAACAGTCAAAAGCAGTGACTTATTTCAAACATTTACATGCAGTTAATACAGAAGCCATGGAAAATAATATATGCAAAAGATTACAGATTATTAAACTCTACCAAAGCCAAGAAGAATAAGTATAATTGAAGTAGCTAATGGACAAGAAATTAAGTATCTACATTCTGATACATGTGAAGTGAGGCCTGAATATAACTTATTAGACAAAGAATATCAAAGACAACTCCACATGCCAAGCAGTTTAATGAATTTCACACATGTAGCAGGAATTTAAACTCACCATATTGTTTCTGTCCTGAATTTAGTTGTAAAAAGAAAAAAATTTTTAAAAACTTTTTTAAAGAAAAATAAGAAAGTCTATTACCCACTAAGCTGTATCTACTATACAAATTTTACAAGGTTGTAACCAGTATAAATCACCTTTACTTCCAAGACAGAAAAAAGGTCCACCTGTTTCTCATAGACTCAAATTTTAGGCAGTTATAAACCCATTTAAAAATTCAAAAAAGCTATGGCCCCTATTCCAGAGAAAGATACATAAATAAAATAAAATTTACAACTGAAGAGGAAGATTTTAAAGATTTCTTGAAGTCTATACATGGACTGCAGGCTAAAAATCTGCTCCAAGTAAAACTTACAGATACTTCAAAAATAGGAAGTAGATAATAAACTAAAACATAAAAATCTCTAACTTTATTAAAGAAATGGTAAATTATATTAAAATAAAGCAAGAAAAGACAGCAGCCCTGGCTGGTGGCACAGTGGATAAGGCGCGCCAGCCTGCGAACCCAAAGGTCGCTGGTTCGATTCCCAGCCAGGGCAACATAACCAGGTTGCTAGCGAGGTCTCCAGCCAGGCCCATAGCTGGAGGCAGGTGAAAGGCAACCATACATTGATGTCTCTCTCCCTCTCTGCCTTCCCCTGTCTCTAAAAATAATAAATAAAATCATTAAAAAAAAATAAAGACACTAGATGATATAGACTAAAGATAGGACATTTTAAATATTAAGCTTAATGGCTATATTAGAAAATGTTTTCTACAAGTTTTAATTCTATGCACTATCATGAAAATTAATGTGGGACTTAAAGGAAGTGTATAAACAATTCAAAAATGTGGTATCAGTGACAAATACTTTCCTTAAAATCTTAATTAAAAAGTACTATCTTTCATTTCCCCTGCCCTCAAGACAAAAAGCTAAAATGTAAATGATATACAGAAAAAAGACAAACACTGCCTTGGCCACTGTGGCTCATTTGGCTAGCTGGGTGTCGCTGGGTGGATTCAAGTTGGGGCACATGCCTGGCTTACAGGTCTGGTGGCGAGTCAGGCGTGTACAGAAGGCAGCCAATCAATGTTTCTCTCTCACACTGATGTTTCTCTCCCTCTCCTTCTCCCTCCCTGACCCTCTCTCTAAAATCAAAATCAATTAAGAAAAAAGATAAACAGGTCTCCAAAATCTGAGCTGATTTAGAGACTTAAAAGGCCCAGATAACTGAACAAATACCTAAACTAAAAATAACAAGTAAAAATAACTTCATATATTAGCCAAACAAAAAACATTAGGAATTGACTTCACATACATTCTGATTATATACGAAATGCAGTTAATTTCAAACACTAGCCAGTTAATTTTGACAGTTTTTAAGACTTGAGCTAAAACTTAAGATCATCCCCAAATGTGGTGTTAATATTTATGATAAAATAGTCACAAAGGTTATATTCACTATTCCATTTTAAAAATTAATGTTAAAAACAGTACCCCAGCAGAAATAATTAGTTTGCTACCAAAACATTTCTCGACCAGTATTTACCTATTTGGTATCATTATCTGCTCAAAACTTTAGATTAACACCACATGTAAATTAAACTAACAAACCAATAAAACATGACTGATAGTAAAAATACATTCCCTTCCCTCTCCATGACTGTTCTTTAAATGGCATGTGACCCACGTTTCTAATTAAACAGCTCTGAAGGACACTCCCTCCCATTCCAAGGCCTGTTGCCTGAACCTCCCTCTCTCCTAAGCCCCAAGGGCCCCCTTTTTTGCCCCTGAAACTTGTCCCCTGAGCCTGTTTCTTCTACTGCTCACTGCTTCTCATCTGTAACTTTCTAAATAAACTTCCTCTTATAGTCTGAAAAAAAGCAAAATAAAATTGCTTTGGAATCAATTTGGAACACAAGCTTAGGCTACCTGTGATGTAGGAAATCTGATACCAAAAGCTTATTCTCAGCATAATCACATCCAACAGCTTAAAACAGCTGTTATCTTATAAATGGGTTTAACCACCTGAAGCCATGTCTGTGATTTTTATTATGTGCAAAAATCATTCATATTATACCTGTAGATTTTCAATTTGTTCAAATGCTCTAGAAATACTACCTTGACCAGACGTGTAAACAGGCTGAGGCAAAAGTAGGTTTACAGTTGTGGGTACGCAGAACAATTTACTCTTGTATTATTACTTATTGTATTATTTTCCATATGAACAACTTAAACCTACTTTTGCCCCACTCTGTATAGTGCTTTTATTATTATCTTGCTGTATATCAAGGTAACCCTGTAAGATAGTGAATGATTCATTAGCATTAACCATTATGCTCAAGTTCTAAAGAACTTATTTGGTCTCGATTTCAGATAGACACAAAAGACGAGTATTTGTTCTGTTGCACTTAATGCATTATGTTTATTCTGAAGATTTATAAAAATTTTTGTTCATTTTAGAAAGATATTTATATTACTTCCCTTGAATAAGGAAACAGCTCCCACAAAGATACAGATGGTTAAAGGAAAAAATTTAAGTGTGATCAACAAAAATTGTTAACGTCAAGTCATTTATGAGACACCTTAAATCATCTTTAATCACTGCAGCATATACTACATATTGAAAAATGAGACCAAAACTGTTATAGATCTGACCTTGGCTTGAGTAAGTACACACAACAAATCTTAATTTTAAAATATGCATGCCATTTTTAAAACACTTGTCTGGTTAGCACCAAATTAAATCGCTAAACAAGAAAGGTGCCTTTATTTAATATTTTATTCATTAATTTTCAGAGAGAGGGGAAGGGAGAGAGGCAGAGAGGGAGAGAAACATCAATATATGGTTGCCTTTCACCTGCTTCCAGCTACAAACCTGGCTGGAGACTTGGCTATGTTGCCCTGGCTAGGAATCCAATCAGCAACCTTTGGGTTCGCAGGCCAGCACCTTATCCACTGTGCCACCAGCCAGGGCTGCCTTTATTTTTATAGCTAAAAAACAAAGTTTGGAGAATGAAGGAAATAGATATATATAAATAACATATGAAAACTGAAAGTTATAAAAAAATTAGGAAAATTTTGCCCTGGATGGTGGCTCAATGGAATGGCACCGGCCTGCGAACACAAAGGTCGCTGGTTCGATTCTCCAGCCAGGGCACATAACCAGGTTGCAAGCCAGGTCTCCGGTCAGGTCTGTAGCTGGAGGCAGGTGAAAGGCAACCATACATTGATGTCTCTCTCCCTCTCTGCCTCTCTCCCTTCCCCTCTCTCTAAAAATAATAAATAAATAATATTTTTAAAAAAAGAAAGAAAGCAACGAATTAAGAAAAATTCATATAAAAATATGAATTAGAATTAGGCAACATTTCTTCAAGTGTCCTTTCAGAAATGTCTGACCGCTACCTCAGTGAACAGCAACAGCTCAAGTACATGTAGGCTCTACAGAAGTGCCAAACTTTGGAAGCAGATCTTATTTTTACCTCTTTTTGTGCAATACCCATTCTATCTCTCCAATGCATCAACACAAGATCCACTTTTTCTTTGGCAAATTTTTCAACTTCTTTAGCAGCTTTTCCGGCTAGCCTTTGCCACTCTGGAACTTTACTAAATTTTCCATACTGATCCTACAAAATAATGTTGAAATTCATTACAGTCCTGTTTGGAAATTATAAAAATTTAATATAGCTGAGTCACACTATTTACATGATCAAATAAATACAGAATGTTAGGACTCAGAAAAAACAAGGTGATAATTTCTATATAAATTATATTTTTTGTTGAAGAAATTTTAACCTTCTACTTGGTTTTCAAGATGATTCCTTTCAGAGGGATAGCAAGATTTAATTGGGAGGTGGATGCAGACAGAAAAATTTGATAAGGGCAGAAAAAAAAAAACATACAAGACAATAAATAATAAAATATATTAAAACATGTTGAGTAAGTTTCTCAAAGAGACACCAACCTTAAAAATTAAAATAGTTTTGTAAGAAAAAAATCTGGTCCAAGTTGATTTTTCCTGTGTTGGACGCTCACCAACAATACTTAACAATTACATATTATGCACAAAACACATTACACATTAAAATTTTTTAATACAATCCATTCCTGAATGTAGTAATAAACTGAGTTAGAGGAAAAAAAACATACAAAACTATTACTATTCATAAAATTAGATTGTGATGGCAGGTACACTACCTTATAAATATAATAAAAATTATTAAACTGTACACTTAAAACAAGTGAGTTTCAGGGATATAAATTTTATCTCAATAAAGCCATTAATTTTTTTTTCAAATACCACTATTTAATGCAGTGAATTCTTGGTTTACTTCTAAAATCTTTAGTTTGTACCAAACTAAAGTACTCTTTCACTGTGAAAAGCTACTTAGGATAAACATATTTACCATTGCTATTTTCACGTTATCTCTAACATGCATCCGATCAGCATCCTTCTCAGGCACTGAATCTGAGCTGTCCAAGAATGCCAGTAAACCTGGTGGCTAAAAACAACAAACAAAAACAAAATATAATCCATTTTTAAAACTACTACACAAAAGAAAATGTCATCTTCAATTCCCAAATAGATACTATGATACTACGATTTAGTGATAGAAGGCAGTAGAAGGCAACTCCTATGGTAAGTATCTTTTAAATGAAAAACCTTGCTTAGAAAACCCTTTTAACAACCTAAATAACTTACTAATAAAATTTTACTGGGCAAATAGTACAAATCTTTCTAGTTATTCAACTGACTTACCAAAATGCGCTTCAACAAGTTCGTTGCAGTTGTATTATCAGCTGTCCAGAGCCCCACTAAATGTCTACTTAGCTGTCTGAAAAAAGCAACGTTGAGAAAGGTTTGCTGCTTTAGTTCAGCTAGAACAGGAAGGAATTTTTAAAAACAAAATATCATATAAGATAATGACTACAATTTAAAATTTCATTTTGATGTTAAATATTCAAAATATTTTAATTTGGAGATATATAAAATAGTAATGCAAATACTGTTAACATTTTAGACTTCTCTCCAAATTAAAATGCTTCCCTGATAAACTAATTTTTGACATGCCTAAACATGAATTAGAGGGGTTCTTACCCTATTTAAAAATTGACAAAGGAAAAAAAAAAAACCAGGTTCGAAACAATTAGTTTGTACAAGCCTTACTATTGTGATAAAAAAATATTAGACTTGATACAATTGGTTTGTATAACATGTCCTGACATCATGATCCTCGTATTCTGGCATTCTCTGTGATTCTGAACATCAACAAAATTCTACAACTATGTTCTATTACAGTAACATTTCTGGCAAGGTCACTTTTGGCTTTTGGAGTTTAAACAAAGACTTGAGAAAGTTCTTAAGAGCAAATTATTCTACTCATCCCCCTTTTAAACTGAAAGCGTATTTTGGTTCAAAATGAAAATTCACGTGTACGCTGAATCTATGACTTATTTGTCTTAATGCCGACTTTGGTCTCCTAAGCGAGAAGCCCCTCATAAGCAAGGAATGTGTTTTATTCACTGTTGACCCTCCGTGCTTTGGTGGGATTTACAGGCCATTTGCTATTAATGAGCAGAAACCTGTGAGGGCGAAGACC
This sequence comes from Noctilio leporinus, assembly GCA_004026585.1. Classification (NCBI taxonomy): domain Eukaryota; kingdom Metazoa; phylum Chordata; class Mammalia; order Chiroptera; family Noctilionidae; genus Noctilio; species Noctilio leporinus. The sequence continues at coordinate 11,771 of PVIW01007490.1, forward strand.
AAATAATCACCTACATACAGTCATATGTATTTATACATGTTATATTCCCAGAAAAGTTTAATAGGAAAACACAAATTATACTTTGTTCTGTCACCAAAAAAAATAAACATTACTAAAACTGTTCATTCCTGTGCCTATTCGAAAGCTAATATAATGAAAACATTGTAATTACACTTGTAATTTCTTTCACTGGTCTTTGGTAGGTATCATGTTAATGATTGCTAAAAAGGCTTTCATTGGGGATAAAAAAGATAACTTTTTACAGTAGCAATTTGTAAAGAACAAAGCGATGCAAAATGAAAAGTGGTGTTTTCATTATAATTTGACAGCTTTTCAATGCTGTGATTGATCACAGTAGGAAATGTAACTGATTAACTATAATAAAAAGAAACAACAAACAAACATCTAACACGGGAGTTGAATGAAATAAGACATTAAATAGTCTACTGTAATGAAAGACGGTGTCTAGCATTGCTAATAAGACAATACACCAAGGAAATAACCTTCCTTTTATATCTTCTGTCCTCTCAGGCAACATAGAAGAGTACTTTTGCGACCAACATACAAGTGAGGGATGCACATAGCTTCGCATAATAGTATAAACAGCAGAAAACTATTGACATGGCAGCATACTAAGACATTCACCTGAACATAGGTGATAAAGGAAGTTTATAGTATCATAAACATAAGTCAGCAATTTGCTATGTGGAGTCAAAGAGCATGATTAAAATATACTTTTTTTATTCTGTAATTCATAACATGGTGTGCTAAGTATATCTGAAAGGGTCACATGTTGGAAATCTAAACATTTTAAAGGGCTGGACTTCATATAGCCTGGAATAAACAAATAATTTATGTTTCCTTATACTTAAATATTATAAAAAGATGATTTGCCAAAGGGAAAAATTTTACAAGAGATTTAGAATAGGCGTACATAAGGCTGGTTAGGTATTAAGGCTTTTTTAAATTCTTAAAGTAGAGTACCTAACTGACCAAAGACACTTAAAAGTTGATTATGAGAGGTTTTCATATGGGGTCATCTGCATGCAGGGTGGCCAGATGACCCCATATGGGAAAAAGCCTGGGGAAATGGTTCTACGCACTTTACATATTCTAATCCCATGACTTGGGTGTGAAGCCTTATAATAGGATAGTGGGGAAAAAAGCAAATATATGTTTCATTATTTCTTCCCCAATTATCCAGGGGCAGAAATAATGATCATTTGGACATGATCCCTCTATAAGGAAAAGGAGAATAAAATTAATCAAAAGAAAGTAAAACATTATGTAATCCAAAAACTATTCCCTTTGTCTTATGAACTATATCTGAATCCATTCTCTAAATACCAAGTTAATTTATACCAAATTAAATTTAACCTACCTATTTGTAAGCATCCTTTGATCTGAGCTTATTGTAAACATCGCAGTGTGCAAGTGTCGAGGTAAGGCACCTTCACTTAGGGCAAGCTCCTGCATTTTTGTAGCAATTTCTTTGTCACCTTCCTTTGGAAAAAGGGTAAAATGATCCCTAAGGCAGCAATTTGAAAAAAAAGCTATCCTAATTTTTCAAAACTAATTTGACATCTCTAGATACAATAATTATTTAGCATACAATGAAAGTAAAAAATGAAACTTCAATTGCCCAAAAATAATACAGGTGAGTAGTAGTACAAGGAACATTTAAAGGCCCTGGCCAGGTAGCTCGGTTGGTTAGTGTCACCCTAATACACCAAAGTTGCGGGGTTTGAGCCTATCAGGGCTCACACAATCATCAATCAAAAATGCATAAAATTAAATGGGAAAAAAATTGATGCCTCTCCCTCTCCCTTCTTCTAAAATCCAAAAATGGAAATTAAAAATATATATATAGTTTGCCTTTGGAATGAGGTTTAAATGTTCCCAGGCCAATTCATCGTATGTTCTGCTTAATTTAACATTAAGTTCATTCCCTGAATACATAACCACCAACAAAGGAAAGAAGTAACAGGGAATTCAGCAAATTCTACCAAAGACATCTGCAAACCTGGCTTGTTTTTGTTTTTAACAATATATTCATTTTCATGTTAAACACAATTCTTTTTCTTAAAGAACGATGTGATATAGGGGCAGTTCTTTTGATTCTGATTTTACTTCACTTATATGGACTCATTTTGGAGACAGGGCAGCTAGGACTACTAATCAAAGGTAATTACCGAACTATAAATTAAGCAAATAGTGTGATATGTAAGATAATCTGTTGAAAAGTCAAAATACAATGTTACTGAAAAAGTACAAGTATGTAATACACCTTAATATGCAGTATGTATACAAATATACATACAGTATGCATATGTGTGTATATATATATAATCATTTGGACAAAAAATGTAGCATATATACATACACATAGAAGGTATATGTATATATATCATTGAGAACAGCATACAGCTGATGAAATTTAGCAAACTGCTAACAGCAGTTATCTCTGGATGTTAAAAATACAGATGATTCTTTGTTTTTTCCTTGTATTTTCCTTGTACTGCACATCCTAATGTTTCTTCATAATTCATTTACAGCTTTTAAAATCATGAGAAAATACTTCAAGATATTTGCCAGGATTTCAATGTAGTCTTCCCTAAACAGACATCAATCTTTTCACTGGTTATGAATCTGAAATGCTTGTACTAAAGCCAAAAGTCAATGTTTTGATTATACCTGACACTCAGTAAATATTTCTGCATAAGTGGCAATACAGTGGTGGGACAGGGTCAGGAATACACTTTTGGTTGGTCTCTTGATCCTAACTGTCCTGGTCTATCTCTAGCTCTATAAATGACATGTGGCACTTTGGAAGCTACAATGAGCATAGAACCCATTAGTTAGGGAAAATTAACCTTTGGTTGTATGAACACAATAAAAATGCATATGCACGTCAATGTTCCACCAGTTTCATACCTAAATATAATTTTTCAGACTTTCAGTCAAGATGGAGGCAGACACACTGCATCTCCTCATGAAACCATAAAATTACAAACAGCTCTCACAAATAACCAGAACTGCCAGAAAATTAAGCTATATGGAAGTCTGACAAGGAAGAATTTAAAGACGACACATTCATCCAGATGGGTAGGAGGGGTGAAGTTGCAGAGACAGGGCAGAGGAGCAGTGGGGTTTGAAAACGCAGTGGTGGAACAGCCAGTCCCACATTCACGTGTGGTAGATAAAAATCAGGAGGTATAACCTGGGAGCAAGTGATCCCAGACTCAGTCCAGTGAGCGCCGCCCTAGGGGTTCCAGTACCATGAAGATAAACCCCCTGTATCTCTGGCCGTAAAAACGAGTGGGGGTTGGGAGGAAGCAGAAAATATGCCCGATTTTCACAACTTAAAGGGCCCACACAGGGTGGCAGAAGAAACTGCTGGATTTTCGACGCTTTAAAAGGGCCCCACATGGTCTTAAAATGTACGCAACTCCCAGGACAGCAACTGGAAGGGCGCCAATCACACACGAGAAGTGGGTAAAGTGACCAGAAATGGGACAAGAACCATGCAAATCACCAGAAGCCAGGCAGTGGCACTGTCACCTCTCCAAGCCCCCATCACAAACAGCCACAAAGCTGTGAGGCAGATGGCCTCTCCCTGGCAATGACCTAAGCCTCCGCCCCACACACTTTACAGGTCCCTTTGCTACACAGGCCACACTGCTAAGACAGGGACTAAACGCAGCTCCACCTAATACACGGAAACAAACACAGGGAAGCTGCTAAATGGAGGAGGCAAAGAAATATGGCCCAAATGAAAGAACAAAACCCCAGAAAAAGAATTAAATGATATGAAAATCACCAACCTATCAGATGCAGAGCTCAAAACACTAGTGATAAGGATGCTCTGAGAACTCTTAAAAGAGTATGACAAAAGAATCAAATAAAATAAAGGAAGAAATGAAGGTTACACAAAATGAAATAAAGAAAAATATACAGGAAACCTACAATGAAAGGAAGGAAGCCAGGATTCCAATCAACAATTTGGAACAAAAGGAGGAAATAAACATTCAACCAGGACAAAATGAAGAAACAAGAATGCAAAAAACAAAAATGAGGAGAGGCTTAGGAACAACTTTGAACATACCAACATCTGAAGCACAGGATGCCAGAAGGAGAAGAGAAAGAGCAGGAAATTGAACACTTATTTGAAAAAAATAATGAAAGAAAACTTCCCTAATTGCGCAAAGAAACTGACATATACGTAAGTCCAGGAAGCACAGAGTCCCAAACAAGCTGAACCCAAAGAGGACCATACCAAGATACATCATAATTAAAATGCCAAAGGTTAAAGATAAGGAGAGAATCTTAGAAGCAAAAGAGGGGAGCTGCCTACAAAGGGGTTCCCATAAGACTGTCAGATGATTTCTCAAAAGAAACTGCAGGCAAGTAGTATTCAAAGAGGTTAAAAGTAAGGAACTACAACCAAGATTGCTCTATCCAACAAAGCTATCATTCAGAATGGAAGGGCAGATAAAAGTGCTTCCCAAACAAGGTAAAGCTAAAGAAGTTCATCATCACCAAGCCATTACATGAAATATTAAAGGGATTTTTTTAAAGGAAAAGCAGTCCAAAACTGTGAACAACAAAACAATAAACTCACAATTATCAACAACAGAATCTAAAAAACAAACTAAGCAAACAACCAGAACAAGAACAGAATCACAGGTATGGAGATAATTTGGAGGATTATTAGCTAAAAGGGGGAAAGGGAAGAATGGGGAAATGGTGCAGGGATTAAGAAGCATAATTGGTAGGAACAAATTAAGACTAGGGGATGTTAAGAATAGTACAGGAAAGGGAGAAGCCAACAAACTTGCATGCGGGATCCCTGGATATGAATAAGAGGGGGAAATTGCTGAAAGGAAGGGGAATACTGATGGAGAAGGGTAAAGGGGGAAATATTAGGAGAACTGTAACAGCTTAATGAATAAAATATACTAAAAAATACCTATATATAGGCCCTGGCTGGTGGCACAGTGGATAAGGCACCAGCCTGTGAACTCAAAGATCGCTGGTTCAATTCCCAGCCAGGGCACATAACCAGGTTGCATGCCAGGTCTCCAGCCAGATGCATCGCTGGAGGCAGGTGAAAGGCAACCATACATTGATGTCTCCCTTCCTCTCTGTCTCTCTCTCCCTTACTCTCTCTCTGAAAAATAGTAAATACAATCTTTTTAAAAAGTTAAAAAAAAATACCTATATATAATTTTTTAACAGCTACTTGAGTATGCTAATTCTATGCTCATTAGCTAGCTACATTGTATTTATGAGAAACAGTCACTGTTCTTTGATAAAAGGGGCAAACATCCTCACATTTAACACAAACTATTCTAAGGCAGTAAGAGAATACAAGAATTCAAAAGTCATTTAGACTGATGTCACTGCAAACATCCAGTGAACGTGCAAGCTGACATGCATAGCCACAATCTCAATTCTAAAAAACACAGAAGGTTAAAGTGACTGTACTGGAGAAATAATATCCTGTATCTGAGAATAGCATGCCCTGATCTTTTAGAAGTTAATTAGGGTAATTACAAATGCAGGTTAGCATGAGGAACTAATTTGTTACCATTTTTTATTTGCTGCCACTTTGCTTGCTATATACTAACTCCATGTAATCTTTCTATGTAATCTTAGTACCTAAAGATTTCAAAACCATAACCATCAACTCTCAAAAAAAAAAGGTGGGGGGTCAAGAAATAATTCTAAGTTTTAATTCTTTTAAAATAAAATAAGCAAATAATGTAAGAACAAAAACATTTTTTAAAAAACCTTTATCTAAGTAAGCCCTGGCCGGTAGCACAGTGGATAAGGTGCCTGCCTATGAACCCAAAGGTCACTGGTTTGATTCCCCACTCAGGACACATATAACCAGCCAGGTACATAGCTGGAGGCAGGTGAAAGGCACCCATACATTGATGTCTCTCTCCCTCTCTGCCTCTCTCTCTAAAAATAAAATCTTTTTAAATAAATAAATAAATAAATAATAAAAAACCTTTATCTGTTCCAAACCCACTTAAGAACTTGAAACTCTTGGTTTATTATTGGGAATTGTTCCTGCAACTCTTTTAAAACTAATTTCTGAATTAAGACTTAAAATGATTTTCCCTACACAGAAAAATTATGTTTCCCATAAATATTTAAAGGCAAGTTTGTCATCTTCGACTAAAATAGCCAACAGACATTCAAGTAAGTTTACAATTTAAAAACTGTTCTCTTACCTCTATTATGGCCTTCATAACCAATCCAGCTCCCTTTATAATTGCCATGGAAGGATGCTTTATAATAGAGGGAAAAATGTATCAAGAACTACATAATTTTATTCCAGCATAGAGGGGTGGACAAATGTGGGTTTACAGTTGTAATACAAATAACACAATAATTAACAAATAATACAAGACTCAACTCTGGTCCTGGCCAGGTAGCTCAGTTGGTTAAAGTGTCATCCCCAAAACAAGGTTGTGAGATCAATCCCCAGTCAAGCCACATGTAAGAAGCAACCGATGAATGCGTAAGTGTGCCAACAAACTAACCTCTCTCTCAAATCAATAAATAAAAAAAATTTTTTTAAAGAACAGATTGTTTTACATACATATAACTGTATACCTACTTTTGCCCACCCATGCATTTAGTTTTTGCTCTTGAGGAGGATATATAAATACATAAATATAAACCATAAAATTAGTAAAGGATACATAAAATTAGTACAGGTAGTCTTACAATCTAGGGCTTTACAGGTACTAAATACAAAGATTTTACATTTATAGGAAATAGCTAACATTCATTTGATTAATAATATGTTATACTTATTTGAATGATGCCAAATATTAAAACAATTTTTATACTATAAATATAAAATAAAAACATCACACATACACATATGTGTATACATGGTAAGTACTACTGTGTCATATGAAGTAACAAGTATTTTCAATGGTTTATGAACAGTGCTGCTAAAAGCTGATGTTATTATTTGAGAATGTATAAAGATAAGAAAACTTTGGCTGGTTCAATTCCCAGCCAAGGCACATAACCAGGTTGCAAGCCAGATCTCCAGCTGGGTCCATGGCTGGAGGCAGGTGGAGGGCAACCATACATTGATGTCTCTCTCCCTTTCTGCCTCCCTCTCTTCCCCTCTTTCTAAAAAATAATAAATAAAATCTTTTAAAAATAAATAAATAAGAGAACTTTGGGCCTACCACAGAAAAAACACAATTTTGTCCACCACTGTTAAGATGGAAGAGATGGGCAATAAAGCCAAAACGGTAATCAAAAGCCATCAACAGAGCTCCAAGAATTCTGTGAAATCAAGTATCGTAACATGATGGTGTAGTAGGCTATACTTAATTATCAACATTACTACAAAAGCACAAATGTATCATTTTAAAAACAAACTGACCCCCCAAAAGGGATTATTTTAGATCAACTGCATCTGGTAAGAAAAATACAAACTCTCACCTGAAAGAGTTTAAAGAGGGTTCTTCCATTGGAGGCTACCATTTCTAAGAGCATATCAAACTGCTGCCCTTCCGTTGTCTCACTATATGGAGCACAGAGGGCAAAAGTGAGGAAGTCCAAAAGTGAACTAATAACTAGGGCACCAGTCCCATGATCCTGAAACAAAGTAACATATTGCCTTGACTTAGGACAGCGGAACTTCATTCTAAACATAGCAATAATGACTTTCTTTCTGTCAAAAGTAAACATTTAGCCCTGGCTGGTAGCACAGTGGATAAGGCGCTGGCCTGCAAACCCAAAGGCGCAGGTTCGATTCCCCAGCCAGGGCACATAACCAGGTTGCAAGCCAGGTCTCCAGTTTGGTCTGTGGCTCAAGGCAGGTGAAAAGCAACCATACACTGATGTCTCCCTTCCCCTCTTTCTAAAAATAATGAAATAAAATCTTAAAAAAAAAAAAAAAGTAAACATTTAGCTGTGGCTGGTGGGACAACAAATAAGGTGCCAGCCTGCGAACCCATAGGTTGCTGGTTCGATTCCCCAGTCAGGGCATATAACCAGGCTGCAAGCTCAATCTCCAGTCAGGTCCTTGGCTGGAGGCAGATGAAAGGCAACCACAAATTGATCTCTCTCTCCCTCTCTCCCTTCCCCTCTCTCTAAAAAGGATAAAATCTTTAAAAAAAAAAAAAAAAAAAGTAAACATTTAATTTCTCAACAAGATGTTGAAAGTTTATAGTAGTACTCATTTTAGTAATGTAACAAATCCACTTCTTACCATATTTTAAAAAGAAATAATTAAATTTCAGTCAAATTTCAAGAGAATAACAAAGACTCCTCAAACATGTATAATTACATTTATATGAATCAAAAGCAATCTTTGACAGCACTTGCAAAACTCTGGCAATTTGTTCATGTTCCATCTAAGATGTATAAACTGCCCATTTTCAAAACTGTTAACTGATGACTAGAGAACAAAGATTAAGCTTACTTTTTTTTTTAGAACAGCTTATTTTATAATGGCATTTTAAAGAAAGACAATAAAACTGGCCTGCTAACTCAAAGGTTGCTGGTTCGATTCCCCAGCCAGGGCACATGACCAGGTTGCAAGCCAGGTCTCCAGCCAGGTCCATGGCTGGAGGCAGGTGAAAGGCAACCACACATTGATGTTTCTCTTTCTCTCTGCCTCTCTCCCTTCCCCTCTCCCTAAAAATAATAAATAAAATCTTTAAAAAAGAAAAGAAAGACAATAAAAAATCTGGAATACCATTACGAGCATCTAAAGGCCTTACAAGCCGTTCCCCCAGATGAATATATACAGTCCTAAAACACTATTGGTCATTATTAGTAGCCAAGCTGAACTATGACCAAATACTGACCAAAGCTGGGGACTACAATTTAAAAAAACAAAACAAAACAAAACTTGATGTTGTAGTTCTAGGATGCTTTCCAATAACGTATAGTAGCTCTCATTAAGATAAACTTAATTACAACTTACCACATGGGAATTAAATTTCTCCAGTAAGTTTTCCAGAAACTTCTTTGAGGAGAGAAGAGAAGCTTTGTTTAGCTGCTCTTGTCTTAAGTCATAGTCATCATGCATGGGCTATTGATTAAAAACAGTGGTAATTCATGAGCACTCCCATGTTGCTGGCATTCCACAAAAGACATTTATAAAGAGTATTTATTAAACACAGAAAAAACTGACAACACAAGAGAGTAATAATAATGATTTCCCTTGGATCTGACTTTACAATATGCCCATCAATTTACTATAGATAGTACAGCATGAGGTACTCCCTCAAAAATCACAGATCTCCTTCTTACAAGGCAAGTAACACCCATTATCACTCTCCCAATTTTATAATTGAAATTTGAAATAAAATTTAGCATTGAAAAGCAAATACTAAAATTCATAGCAAATACTTCTTCATCTCAAGGTGATTTTCTTCTGATTGTTGGAATAACTGTGAGTATAAAAAGGATTCCAGGGTGCTAGTGAGAAGTACAGATAAAATCCTAATTCTAAGCCCTGGCTGGTAGCACAGTGGTTAAGGTGCCGGCCTGCGAACCCAAAGGTCGCAGGTTCGATTCCCCAGCCAGGGCACATAACCAGGTTGCAAACCAGGTCTCCAGTCTGGTCTGTGGCTGGAGGCAGGTGAAACGCAACCATACACTGATATCTTTCTCCCTCTCTGCCTCTCTCCCTTCCCCTCTTTCTAAAAAATCATGAATATAATAAAATCTTTAAAGGAAAAAAAAAATCCTAATTCTGCTGCTGACGTCAGCTGACCTCAGGCAAGATTATGTTACTTTAACTTTCAGTTTCATTTCCTCAGCTATAAAGTGGGAATAGTAATACTTATTTCACAGGACTATTCTGAAACTTAAGTGAGATAATCCATGTAAAAATACACAGCCAAGCCCTGGCTGGTGGCACAGTGGATAAGGCCCGCCTGCCAATCCAAAGGTCGCTGGTTCGATTCCCAGCCAGGGCACATAACCAGGTTGCAAGCCAGGTCTCCAGCCAGGTCTGTAGCTGGAAGCAGGTGAAAGGCAACCATACATTGATGTTTCCGTCTCTGCCTCTGTCCTTTCCCCTCTCTCTAAAAATAATAAATAAAAATCTTAAAAAACAAAACAAAACAAAACACACAGTCAAAACCTAATATTCAACGAGGGCCCAATGTGTTGTGGTTCATACTATTGTATCTTATGTTTTCGTACCCAACGAATTCTTTTAACCAAACTACGCTAAAGATAATAAAATTCATTTTTGGGAGTAAAATGCAAGATTATACACACTTGATTACTTACTTTTACTCTATACCACTAAACTGGCTTAAAATACTTTATATAAGAAAAAAAAGTGTTATATATTATATACAAAATTGAAGTAAATCAGATGGATGTAATAAAACTTAAAAAAAATACTTTAAAACAATTGAAGTAAATCAGAAATGTCAAAGTTATACTGAAGAACTGCTTCTCTCCTATACAAGCTGTCACCAAATTAGATCTCTAGCTTTCAAATGTGTTTTCCTTAGCTCCTATCCTATCTTTGCATCCTTACATGATAATCTGGTCTACCGGCCTCTAACTTTACCTGTAATCCAGTCTCCACATACCACTTGTGAACTTTCCAAAATTCACACCTGACAGATCACTGCTCCCGTGTTGAAAATCTTTCACTTGCTCCTCACTAAAGGATACAAATCTAGCTACCCATCTGATACAGACAGGTATGACTATCTCTGCATTCATCTCTAGCTGCAACTCTTAATCCCATGCACCCTCACTACATGCCTTACAATCCAGCCATATTTAATCATTTGGTGCTTCCCAAACATGCTTTTATATACACTAATCCCTCTCCCAGGAAAGCTTTCTCATAGCTGGAAAACACTTGCCTGTCCTTCAACATTCAGATCAAGTTTAACATCTCCCTGAAACACTGTCCAAGGATCTTTTATCTTCCCCTCACCACAAAACCAAAGTTAAGTGTTGCTTTTTAGGTATTCCATGGCCCCTGCCTACTTTATACTTTATATATATGCCTTCCTTACTAGACTGTTTGCAATTTCAAGGGAGAAAGGAACACTGTCTTACTTAATATCTTTATATTTCTAGTATACAGCACAGTGCCTAGTTTATAGGATGTGTTAAACAAATATTTGCACAAATAAATGGCTATAAGAGCAATTTAGGATACATAGAAACACTGACTTTCATTGGTAAAATTAAAATCTAGGTATGTGAAAATTTAAACCATCAGTCAACTTCCTAAAAAACAGTTTCCTTAAGAAAAATACTACTTACACACATGAGGGCACAAAGCATGTCAACAGCTGCATGGATTACTCCATTGTGGCTCCTCTTGAGTGCTTTTACTACCTTCACTCCTAGACGTTCCCGAAACCTTATTGAACAACAACAAAGCATACCATGATGAGATCAGACCATTACTGTATTTACTTTACTATTAAAATATAAAACATTAAGTCATTAAGTTTCCATTGCACTACTATAGCAATGATATATTTTGGAATCCCATCTTTGGAACACATCAGTTTTCATAATGTTTTTTTTTTTGAGCAAAATTTTTTCTGAGGTTAATTAATATAAAAAGGAGTATAATTTTCCATTCAAATTCACAGCAACAAGGGTCAGCAATATTGTTGATGAGTATGATACCAATATCTCCCTTAAGTTCAATTCACCTTCCTTTTTTATTCCTCATGAATAAAAATTACCACATCACTACATAAAAGGCAACAGGTTTAATCTGCTATAGAGAGGTGAATTGTTGGTTATTTGTTAAAACTCTCTAAAAGAAGTTATGTTTCAGAAGACAACTTACTTTGGAAGCTGAGTAAAGGCTAGAAAACCAGCCTTGGATGCCACAAGCCTTCTCACAGCCTGGAACTGACTTTCCAATTCTGCATTTGAAGCAACAACATCCCCCTCTTGGGACAATAATGCTGTTATGGCATTATTGATCAGTTTTTCTTTGTTTTCTGAGAAGAGACCCTAGATGAAGAAGATCATTTCAAGATAGTTTCCATACTAAAAGTTAATGATAATGAACAAACTATGATACAATTTATCTTACATCCTGTGTTACTGCATGCAGAACTCCGCTATATGAAATATTAGCATTGAACCTGAATACAGCATCTGCAAAGTTGCCATCTGTAAGGAAATGAAGATTCAAAAAATTTAGTTTTGCATTTCTAATTCTTAAATGATTATTTAGTAAATGGACGGAAACACAATTATTTATAAACCAATACTTACTTGGAGGTGTAGCCAGGAATCTGAGATGAAGGCTCTCCACTTCCTCATCAACAGGCATGCTGAGTAAACCCCATCGCTGGCCTTTCTGGGTTGGTGTCATTTTTACACAAACATCTCTGTTACCAGAGGCTCTTACTCCATCCAGCAAACTTGCTAATAAGGAATCTCTAAGCAATGGTAAAAATAAAAAGGTTTCACAACTGAGAATTAAGGGGAGTTTTGATTCAGAGGGCAGCATAGACCCTTTAATAGGTAACTGCTGAGGAGAACACTGGGTAGAAGGGGAAACATGGGGGCTTCAGGAGAGTCCGGAGATCTAATAGCAGCCTCTTTGTTTTTAAAATAATTTATTGATTTTTTAAAGAGAGGGAAAGAAAGAGGGGAGAGAGAAGCAGACAACAGACAGATTGACTTGCTATTCCACTTCTTTATGCATTCACTGGTTGCTTTCCTGTATGTGCCCCAAGAACCCACAACCTTGGCCTATTAAGATGACACTCTAACCAACCGAGCTACCCAGCCAGGACCCTAATGACATACCTTTTCATGACATTATTTATCATTCATACTTGTGTATCTTTTCTGGTGAGGTGTTCATTTGAATTGTGTGCCATTTATTGTTGGGTTTTTTGTTTATTTAGTACCCAGTTATAGGAGTTCCTTATATATTCTGGATGCAAGTCCTTTATCAGCTTTGTATTTTTCAAATATTTTCTTCCTGTCTATGGCTTGTCTTTTCCTTTTCATAATGGGCAGTTTTAAATTTTGACTAAGTCTAATTAATCAACTTCTTTCTTTTATGAATTATGCTTTTGATATTATATCTAAGAAATCTCTTCCTGATCCAAAGTCACAAAGTAATTTCTTTAGTTCTGCACATAAACTATATTGGGAGTAATGGCACCTTCTTCCTTGGGCTACTATCAAAATTAAACAATATAATACACATAAAGCTACATAATGTACATGACAAACTGTAAGTGTTGAGGTCCTTACTCCAAATTCAACATCTGTGCTATGTTTTCAGAAATTCTCTTCCATGAATTTAGAACAGGGAAAAAAATAAAACCTTTTTGCTGAAGATGCCATTTTTGTTGATCTTAAATGAAAAGCTCTCTCTAGTAAGAAACTGGTCATGATACAGGAAGTGAGTACTTCAATAAAGCTGTATTAGTGGCAAAACGTACCAGAACTGTTTCAACCTCCATTTATTTACAATAGCATGAAAGAACTGCCTGGAATGTAAATAATGCCACTCCTATGACAAAGGCTTAGTACATGAAGGGAGATCCAGTTATTCACAGTAGAACAGCTTGATAAGTGTTTGCCTGATGGGAACTGAGCAGCTACAGCATCTCACAGGTTTTCACAGCAACATAAAAATACGCAGGCCTATTCCCCTGGAGAATTAGTAACTAGCCTAATAATACTAACTCATAAAAAGACAATTTCAAGTATTCACATTAAAGGAACTTTCTACTATAATCCAAATAATATAAATATACTTTAAAAGCTTAAGTTTCAGAAATACACTTTATTTTCATTTAAAATCAAATCACCATATTTTTTCTCTTTAGAAATCTGAAAACTAAATAATTTAGGACTACTTTAAACATAACAATAAAACAATGTTGTCTTTTCCTAAATGACATAAATTTAAAGTTCTGGATTACAAATCTTTTTCTTCTTTGATGAAGCACTTTGCCATGTACACACTAGAATTTCAAAAATTTGAAAAAAAAGTACCTCTCCGTTGAAGAATATTTTCGTATTTGCCCTTTTATAAATTCAATTGTAAAAAGCTGTGGATTTTCTGAGTCACAAACCAATGCAAATACCTAATTAAAAAAAAAAAAAAGTTCAACAAAAGATGCTTAACTTTATGGTACTTTGTTAGAAAATCTACACATTATTTTTTAAAAAATCAGTATTTAAAAATGTAACTTGCTTACAATATCAGAATTTAAGAGCTACTTGCTAAAGTTTTATTCAAAATTTCCTACAATAATTGAATAAAAAGTTCCATTCACTGTATTACTTTGAAAATAAATTTTGAAATATTCACTGTTCTAAAGATCAATAAATATAACAATGTGAAGCATTAAATAAGGAATCTTCCTGTTTCCCATTCTTTAAACATGAAAACAATGTTAAGAGAGAAAGTTATTTTATCAATGGGAAGAAATCTCTTTTAAACTAACATTGATGAAACTTACTTCTCCTAAAGGCTTCAATGTTGCAATATTATAGGTTGCTGGATCACGTTCTACTAAACATGTTTCTGTAAGTGCTAGCACTCTTTTTACAGGTTCCTTCAAACAAAATTAAGACATTAAAAAATTGTTAAAGCAAAAGGTTAAAATCAGATAAACAAATTTTTATTTTTAACACACAAGTCTTACCAAATGTCTAGGTGATATTTTTTGGACTACAAACTCTGCTAAAGATGTGATGGATTCATCAGTGCTGTATTTTCCAAAGCGGAGATTCAAATATTGCTCAAATTCTAAAGGTTCTTTTCTGATCCGCAATGAAATACCTATGAAGTTGCCAGCATGATCTATTGCACTCTTGATAATTTCTTCTCTTTGCTCTGATGCAAATAAATGCTGCAGAATTTTGAAATTTTAAGAGTCAGGGATGAAATAACTAAAATGTAATCATACTGAATCAACTCACAGGAATGAGAATGAAGTAGCAATTCTAGAGGAAAAAAGGTAGTAGACCTAGGTGAGGTAAATAAACAGTGCGTTGTAGATGAAGCATTATTGCTAAATTAAAATCACAAAGTCTGGTATGTAGAGACTTTGAAAATAACTTACTAACTGAAAACTGAGGTTTTCATTACCATGTGGAAACCAACACCCTGGAGCTTCCAAAAAAGGTCCCTGGGACACCTCAGCTAAATCCAGTGGGGTTGGCAGACCTGCAGTTTCAACTCAAGTAGCTCTGATTTAATCTGTTTTCATATAGTGGGCTTTCTTCAAAGATTATCTTGAAGAATGGTTAAATATTTACAAGTCATTGGCCTAGGAATATTACAAACCATCCTTCAGAAGTGTATGTACAAAGATGAAGAATAGTTACTGCTTGGTACTTGCATTTGGCGCCTTAAGTCCGGAAATTTGAAAAAGTCCTAGAAAGGGTAGAAAGTCCCACACAAGAAAAGACGGGCCCTGTCCATAATGCCACAGCTCCCTCGCAGAAAAATGCCAGGTCAGATTATGCTTTCAAAACTGAATTTACTCTCAAAAGATTATCTGAGTCACTATGGATGCAGAAGCTACCCTATAAAGATTTACAGAATGAATTTGCCGTGCTATTTTAACTGCAGTGCATTGGCTCATTTTAGTTAGTGTATTTGAAAAGGCCAAGTACACTTAAAATGTGGATGATTAAAATTAGAACTGCTTGCTGCCACTAGGTTATGAAAAGTGTAGGCAACTGAGGACTATAACAGTTCTCAGCCTTAATGTTCACTGTATGCCTTGTCAGACTCGGCTGAATTACTGTGATAAAGATTCAGTTAAGGTCTCAAGGCCATATTCCTGTAATTAGGTATGTTTTCCACCACAGCGTTTGTTAATTATTAGAAACTTCCACTGCCCAGGGACAAGATAAGCCTTTCCACAGCCCTACCACAGCAGACTTCAGGTAGCTTGAGGGTGGAAGAGGGAACTAATTTCATCTTTTGGGTATAGGTTCAGAGATAACAAATTGTCTACGTGTTCCTAGATGGGGGACACTATAATGGTATACCCATCCCCTCAACAAAACGTGAAATCTAGGATGAAAAAAGATCTATAGCCAATGTATTCTGTAAATTAGATTGTCTGTCCCTCCCCTTCATCCTTTTTACCACCTTTGCTACACATCTAGAAGTTCCAGGCCTGCCCTGGACTCCACTAAAGGATAATTTATGTACAAAAAACTAAATCTTGTAGTAGTGTTCCCATTAAGGCAGCTCTTGCTCTACTGCTCATCTTCGAGATATGGGTTTCATTAGGAAGGCAGGATGTTTCTTACTTAAAAAAAAAAAAAGATGGTCACCATGTGCAGCTCTGCATCTAGTACTGATCAACAAAACAGGGCCTCAGCATTTTAAATGGCCTCTCCTGTACTCCACAATTTACATATAACTCAGAATTTTAAGATAAAAATAAACAAAAATTCCACATTTGAAATTTTAATGCATATTCAGATTTCAGGTTACAAATAACTGAGCAAAGGAAAACGGGCTATAAAAAACAAGATATTTTAAATTAAATTACTTTTCAAAGAATGCTTAGAAACTTGGTTTTATTAGGATTAGATATTAATCCTAATAATTAGATATTAATAGGATTAATATCTAATCCTAATAAAAATAACAATTCTTACCTACCATTTCTGAACACAAAACCACACATTGCTAATAAGCATCTTAAATAAATTATCTCATCTTCATAATAAATTAACTAATAAAACTATAGCATATATTATTCTCTTCATTTTAGAGCTGCAAATTAGGATTCAAGCTTTTTGATACCAAACTCTCAACTCTTAATACAATTACTTCATTCAAAAACCTCATATGAAGTTTCAAAATAAAGTGGAGACACCCTGATTTCCTTCAAAATGGTCTTATCTCTTTTTAAATGATTTTTTAAAAACATAACTTACCAATCTACTAAATCCTCCATAAAGTATACAAAACCCTCCTTGGTAATCAGAGAGATCTACAAATCCTTCAATATATCTATAGTCATAGGAACAGAGGACTCTGTTAGTTGCAGGATTAATCTGGTCAAAGCCTCCAGGAGTTACTTCCAAAATGACAGGTTTTCTTGAATCACTCCAATGATGCTTATAACAGTTATATCTCTAGAGAAAAATAATATTAATTTTAGGCTCATATATATGCTTACCATAAAATAAAGTTACATTTAATGTACTAGTCAATACTGAAATAACCAAAAATCTAAATACTAGAAATATTTAGAGCTACTATCAAAATTGTTAAAAAAAACATTAATTTTAGTTATTTGGAGGTTTGTGTCTATTTAATATAAGAATGTTCACTCTAACTGAAGATAACATGTCCTTTTTAAATTAATAAAGTTTTAGCTTATAAGATTTTGTAAAATAATTTTAAGTCACTCTATGCAAATCTATAAAAAGAAAGTAAAGGAAATTTTAAATAGAAATGTTATTCTAGAAATGTTTTATTGGGAAAAAGATTTCCACTTTTGTTGATAGGTTCTTTTAATTAAATTAGATATGGAGAAGAGCTAAGTCACATTTTGGGGCAGTCACAGTATTTAACTTATTCCACTTATTTATGGATTCATTGGTTGATTCTTAAATGTGCCCTGTCCAGGGATTGAACCTGCAATCTTTGCCTATTGGGATGGAGCTCTAATCAACTGAGCTACCCAGCCAGGGCTAGTGTTTAAATCACCTGAACTAGTTCAGTATATTAATATATATTTTCTTTCTATACAAACAAAAAAGCCATCGCCTCAGTCTGACCTTAAGCTTTTCTAATCACACCAATGGAAAGTTATCGTTAGAAATTTGATCTCATTAGCAAATAAAATTCCATTTAGACCATAACACTCTTTTGTAAATTGAATTACCTACTATCAGAAACAATTAGAGCCCTTGCTGGGGTGGTTCAATGGACTGAATGCCAGCCTGTGAACCAAAAGGTCATCAGTTCAATTCCCAGCCAGAGCACATGCCTGCACTACAGTCCAGGTCCCCAGTTGGGGGTGTGCAAGAGGCAACAAGACACTGATGTATCTTTCTCTCCCTCTCTTTCTCCCTCCCTTCCCCTCTCTCTAAAAATAATTTCTTTAATCTTTAAAAAAATAGTGAAAAATGATTAGAATAATCCACATCCATTTACTATGCAGTTTAAATTCTTAAAAGAAAAAAAGTTTAGTTGAGGCTGTTAACCAAAATTATGATACAGAATACAAAATCTTAAATACAGGCAAAATGAGGCAAAGGGAATATAAGGATAACAAAGCATCAGATATGAAATAGCGGTATATCCACTTGCCCACTCCAACAGTCCACAGTTACCTATGCATCAACGTGGTCAGTTACATCACTCAAGAGCACAACTATTTCTAATACATGAGAGAAATTCTCTTACAGGTATTCAGAAAGAGTAAGACACTAAATAAAAACACCCTCACTAACATCCCAACACTAAACCCAGCAATGAGATTCATAGGATCATATGACATTAAGTCCCTTCAGCATCACTGATTAGTGACATCATACACATTGCAGTTTCATAAAAGGAACTCAGCAAAAAGGCAAAAGGGCCTGCATTAACCCAAAATTACATTTAGAGTCTTAATTCTGAATGAAAGGGTAGAGCAGAGACATACTGCTCCAGGAATGGGATAGAAGGGTAGCCACAAAAATGGGGGACGGGGGGGGGGGGGGGGCTTTTCCAATCTATGCTTATTTGCATGCTCCTAACCCATTCCTTCAACTGATAACTACCATGATGAGATATGTCCCAGAAATACATCATTATCCCTCAGGACTGGGAAGGCCAAACAAAAGACTCAAAAGTCCCTAGGGGCGATTCTGAAGGCCTGAGGGCCAAGTTCAATTTATGTGACAGTGTTGTCTAGCTAGCACAACATCTGCAGGAAGGACAAGGTGCCACTTATTCCTGAGGTAAAATCAGATGGACTATCCTTCAGGCAATCTTTTAGAGATTTTGTTTCCAACACAAAGTTTTAAAAAGTATAAAGTTCCTGAAGTTAACTTATGTAAACTGAAACTTACAAACAAAATCTGTTAAAAGCTTTTGGAACTATACGTACAGATGAGATATACAGAAAGCTCACCTGTTAACATAAAATAATTAAAATATCAAATTATGATTTATAGAAATCCGTGTTTCACAGGAACAAGAAACAAGCAGCTTGCCAGCTGCCATTAAACTATTTTAAATGGTTCCAGGGCAACCAGCCAATTGCTTGAGTTAAAATCAGGAAGGCATCATGGATGCTAAAACAGCAGATGATGAGGGCTTTAAAAAGAGAAGAATGGGACAAGTGGGATTGACCTTGTGGGGGAGTGGGTGGGTGGGGAAAGGGACAGAGGAAAGCAAAAAGGCGATGGATACAGTACAACAATAAAATTAAAAAGAAAAAAAAAAAAAAAAAGAGAGAGAGAGGAATGGTACTACCAGCATATCAGAATTCAATTCCTATTTTTTGCCAGAAGCTAGAATTCTGAAAAGTGTGATGAACTTAGGCATAATTCTGCCCTCTCCTACCCCCATTTAAAAAAGCATACCTTCTCATGGAAACAAATTAGCACTTAAAGGGAGTGAAAAGGGTATCAACTCCCATTTCTCCACCACATAAGTCTTTGATTTAGTTTAAATGCTACTATAACATGACTAGAGAAGGCCTGGGAAAAAGTTAAGATGATTCTTATAAATAGCCATGACTTCCCCAAAGCTGCTGATGCACCACCCAAAGCTACATCATGAGCCAGATCCAGAAGAAGAATATATGATAAGACAGTTTTGATATGCCTGAGCCGTACAACTTCTATACACTTCTGAAATTGGAAACTTCTACAGCAAGAAAATGATCACATGTTCCAGCAGCTACCAGCACTGTGATGTTACTGTTGCTCTTTATAATACTGAATAAAGACAGTGTTATTTTTAATGCTCCATAGTTCTCTGCCTAAAGATTTCCCCAACTATCAGTACTAACAGTCATAAATCTAATTCCTCACATTTGACTTTCCTAATAAAGTAAATTCATCTATCATTTAGTAACAGGAGATATTAAAATTGTATTTCCTTTTTTCTCTTTAGTTTTTCCAGAGAAAGAACACACAGATCATGGAATGATTTTTATACTAAAGGGCAACATTTGAACAAATAAAAATAGTATTAATAAATGTTACTTACCCTTCCTATGATTTTTCCTTCTGAAAAATCAGTCCTAAACCTCTGAAAGAGAAAATGTAACAGTTAAAAACAACAGACTGGCCCTGGCTGGTGGTACAGTGGATAAGGCACCTGCCTGTGAACCCAAAGCGCTGATTTGATTCCCAGCCAGGGCACACGTAACCTAGTTGCAAGCCAGGTCTCCAGCCATGTCCATAGCTGGTGGCAGGTGAAAGACAACCATATATTGATGTCTCTCTCCCTCTCTCCTTTCCTCTCTCTCTCTAAAAATAATAAATTTTTTTAAATTCTTAAAAAAAAATGACTAATAGGAAAGAATTACAGATCAGTCCTTTCTATTCAGAACAAGTAAAACCCTAACTTGATAACCATGATATTAAAAAATGATAATAGAAAGTGTGTGGAACTTTATTGAAAACCAGATTCAGTAATCAAACATATAACTACTTTGTTCTGTATATACACTTAAAAAGAAGCCCTGGCTGGTACCTCAGTGGATAGGCACTAGCCTGCGAACCCAAAGGTTGCTGGTTCGATTTCCAGGACACATAACCAGGTTGCAAGCCAGGTCTCCAGCCAGGTCTGTAGCTGGAGGCAGGTAAAAGGCAACCATATATTGATGTTTCTCTCCCTTGCTGCCTCCCTCCCTTCCCCTCTCTCTGAAAATAATAAGTAAAATATTTTTTAAAAAATAATTATATACATACATATATATATATGAAAAAGAAAAAGACTAGAACCATCAATTATACAAGATTTTCCAGTCTTCCATCTAGAGAAAAGTGGAAGTTTCAGTGTTGTGTGAAAGATCAGTAAGAGAAAATAAACAGTGAGAAAGAGGCTCAGAACATTAATATCTTACTTTAATATAACTTTCATTTCAAAATGAGAAATTTAGTTTTAGTAACATTGAACTGCTCTTACCAATGCTTCTGTAAGAAGTTCTGTTCTGTGCTCTGTAGAAAATTTTAAAGTTTCTGACTTTTTTCCACTGCCTTTACGAAATGTGAGGTTGAATTCTGTTCCTTGCCCTTTTCCAACAGGGCTGATGCTACAAATGTCTCCATAAGGCCACTAACAAAAGAAAGCAATTATTTCAATTGGTGCTATAATATAGTGAAATAAAATTATTTTCATTAATTTCTCAATCACTGATTAAATGATAAAAATTTTATAAATAATACTGAGGTCAATAAGAAATTATGTCTTAGAGTAATTCTGTTAACAAAAAAAAATTTTTAAGATTTTCTGGCATCAGAGATAATAATAAAAAATCCTATCTGTATCCAAATTTTAATGATTAATGACACCAATCCAAAACAATTAAAATAAATACATATAAGTAAAATAAACTGGGGAATAAAACTTTATCATTACCTGTAAATCTGTTTAAAACAACAAAAGGAATCTATAAAACATGCCTAATTTAGAATTACAATGAGCTAGAGAACGTGTATGTATATATATTTACAGTTTTCAAGTTAGTCTTGTCTTTATAATCAGTAATCCTAGTTCCATGACAAATATTTCCCAATCACTGCACTTGGGACTTATGTATACCTGTAGTACACTAAAAATGTGCCTTTAAAATTATAAAACTAATTTACCAATTTTATATGAGATGGCTATAATGTATAGTAACATATTAAAATCTTATACCATTTAAAGCCTAGAAATAAGCCCATTCTCTTCCTGCCCTCCCTTTTATTTACTTATTTTTGGTCCTGAGAATCAGGCATTATGTAAGTATGCCAATCTTTTTCACATTTCTAACCTAAAGTTTTAACCTGATTTCAGGCCAGGGAGTTTTGAGTCATATCCTGGCTTTTAAAATTCAAACGGAATTCAAACACCTAACAATTTCTAACATGATTACCTGATTTGTTACTTCTAAAGTATTGGGATTATATGTAGTAATCGCATGGGTTCCAACTGAAAAGACACGCTTATACCTACAAAGGAAAACAAGTACTTAAATTTAGTCTTAAGAAACACTTGGTAAAAAAATATATATGATAGCAATACAAAAGGAAACATTTCAATAAACAGAAGTGTTAGTTGATTAGATATTAGATTTATGACTAAACATAGCTAAGTTTTATATTCTCGCATTTTTAAACATTCTAAAATGTTTCGGTATTCAAACCTATCCACCACTCATTTCACTAGTAGGATCCTTAAGTAGCAAAGTATGATTTAAGCAAACAGTCTTAGGTTGTTAGCATACATGAAGTGAAGCAAAGCACCACCTGAGGACGCCAAGATTCTAAATGGAAAAATTGTTAAAAAAAAAAAAAAAAAGAAAGACACTGACACTACTAATTGTTTCAAAATATCCTTTTAACAAAACCATGATACAAAAAAAGGAAAAGTAATGCCCTGCAATTAGTCAGTCATAGCCATATTCTGGAATCTTCATCATTTCTATTTAAGCAACCACCTATTACATTCAAGTTTAGCAATTTTATGGTAATAGGAAACATACACCACAGACAAGCAATTTTCACTTCTCACTTCACTTCCTTCATTTAAAGAAACAAACATATAAAGGAGAAAAACCTTTTGGGTATCAGTAATCCTTTAGAAGAGACAGAAATGCATAATGATGAAAGTGAAACTGAATTAGAAAACCTATTTAAAACAGGAATTTGTTCCTTGGAAATAATAAAATAGGTAAACATTAATTAGTCTAAAAAAATTAAGAATAAGAGAATTTATAACTACAGCCACAAAGTCAAAATAAATGTGTATAACTCTGTACTGATAAATTTGAAAACTAAAAATAAATCAACCCCAATTGAGAAGAATTTAAGAAAGCTGCAAAGAATTAGATTCTAAAAGCAACAGGCTCAAACAAAAAGATAAAACCTTAAGGGAGCACGTTAAGTCCTCTGCTTCTTAAATTGTTCCAGAAAACAGACTAAGGCAGCTTCTCAATTCTGTTACTGATACTAAAATCTGGTAAGACAACACAAAATCAAAGGAAAAAACCTTCCACCAATCTACTTTTTTAAATTAATATTGGCAGTAAGTATCAAATAGCACATTAAAATAGCAATATACCATGAACCTTTTGTTCATGGTAGTAAGAGTTCAACATTAGAAAAATCTATTAATAAAGTTGATCATGTTTAGTGGAAAACATAGAGATTTTTAAATTAAGAAAAATGGAAGTTAAATAGAATCAAAAGCCTTTTTGATACCTATGGAGATCATGTTTTTCTGCATTAAACTATTAATACAGTAAAAAGACATACATCGCCTTAAACCAACAGCTGTTATCAGACTCAAGGGTAACACACTAGGAGTATTATTACCATTAAGATCAAGAGGACTTTCCCACACTTTAATTTTTCTATTGTCCAGTTTTTCTAATCAGCATATTACATAATAAAAACAACAGTTATTTCCATTTGGGAGAAAATGGTAGATTTTTATTCATCTTTACCCCATATTCGCATATAAAGTATGACTATTACCAGTATTTCCCCCCCTCGCTTCACACTTCACGTATCTAAAGTCACGTGGGAAACTCAAGAATGATGGCACTCCCTTCTAATGTAAAAACACTCACCTGCCACTTTCTAAAGTGGGGTGAGAATTGAGGGATTGATAAAGTAGGTGAGGATTTGCCTAAACAGCTCAAACATCTCAAAACTTCATAGGCTTAACCAGTTCATGGAAACAAAGAAAAATTTCAAAAATAAGATCTTGTTAAATCAGTATTTGCCTTAGAAGAAAGCACAATGAAATCAAATGTTAAAAATGTGAAATCACAAATTCTAACTTTCAAAATCATCTTGAGAGTCAACATGCTAATTTATATAATCCTGAAACAAAATTGGAGTTTATTTTACTGTGGAAGCAAAAGATAAAAATTAAATGCCTGAAATTTCCCAAATATTAAGTAATATTGTCACATTCAAAGTCTTAGAGGAGCTCAATGAAGAAAATATCCTTTGCAATTCTAGATTAACGTCCACACAACTAAGGCCCTTCTAAGATGTTTCTCATGCAACTTTGTCCTCTAGGTTAATACTGTGCAAAAGAACTTTCAGAGATGATGTAAACGTTCTACATCTACAATCCAGTACGGAAACCCTGAGCTATATATTTATGGTTCAAAACAGGACATTCACACTGGACAGCTATTGTGTTGACTGTTACTTTTTTATTTGACAACCTAAGGAAAAAGAAATTGGTGCCCCTAACTAAATAGTCAGGTATTGCACGCTTTAAAAATTCTTGGAGCAAACCAGTTGAAAACTGCGATTATAAGCCATAGGAAACAGACAAAGATTCCATAAATTCAGGGAGATACATGTCTTCATTACCTTTGAAGCTCTAATTCCTAGCACAGTACCCAGCACTGAATACACATGTTCAGTGTTTGTCAAATAGCTAAACAGGCCATTCTATCCAACAATGAAAACATGCATTCAAATCTACGAACCATTACTTTCCTTTTCCTGTTGCTTTTAAAACAAAATATGTCAGACAGCAACTAATTTCACACCAATTTTTTATTCATAACCACTCTAACATCAGTAAAAGACTAAATTCACATTTTATGAAAGAAAATGATTTTATTACAAAAACAGACACGTAAAATCAAGTTACAAACAGAGGACTAATAAAAAAATATGAGAAATTCATGGCAGAAGATGCCATATACATACATAATACAAAGAAATATGAAAGCAAACAACTTTTTGCTTAACCAAGAAATTAATATTTATTATTAACTTTACTTATTGCACAAGTTTTCTTTTTACTCAAGAACTAAATTTACACATAATAAAAAATTGCTGATAGAAAAAGTAGGCATTTCTTCCACTCTAATTTTCATATTTACAGAATTATTTATCCTAACACAACAGCTTAAGAAATATGACTTATATTACCCATTAACTATAATGTTACTTAGAATCATGAAACTAACACTATTCAAATAAACTATTCGAGGCAACTGCTTTATCTACACGGCTTTTTGCTCCCATAGCAACTGGTGATCAAGATTAAATACAAATTTAAAATGTTGAGCTAATAACAGAGCTGATGAAGATAAGAAAGATCATCTGAAAGCAAAGAAAACCCACTGAAGCAAAAACTGGGGAAATTCAAGTTTTAGATTTGACAAGTGATATTCCTATTTTTTAATTGAATAAAGTTATATTAACGTACACTAAAACACATTCTTTATCTACTGCGAATAAAATTGTTACATCATTCTTCAACATTCTAATCTTTATGAATATTGCCTTTCTCTTTGAAACAACTTCTCATAACAATTTTTTTCCTACATATGGCAACTTTAAGAAATCAAACTAATGTGTTGGCTCAGATGCTGTAGCTAGTATTACCATGGATTGACCAGTATTAAATGAGCACATAACACTGTACTTGGTTCAATGATACAGCAGTAAGAAAATTGGTCCCTTAAAAGACTTAGTTTCCTCTCAACATTTTATTTATTATATAGTTAACTAATTCAGACATCTGAAATAAACTTCAAAGTAATAAGAGCTAAGATACTTGTCATTGTTTTAAAAGTTAATTTAAGAGGCAGGTGAAAGGCAATCATACATTGATGTTTCTCTGCCTCTCTGCTTCTTTCTCTTTCCCTCTCTCTGAAAAATAATAAAATCTTTTTTAAAAAAAGTTCATTTAAGACTTAAATACTCTTTTTATTTATTTAAAAAAGATTTTATTTACTACTTTTTCAGAGAGAGGAAAAGGGAGAGAGGCAGAGAGGGAGAAAGACATCAATGTATATAGTTCTCTTTCACCTGCCTCCAGCTACAGATCTGGCTGGAGACCTGGCTTGTAACCTGGTTATGTTGCCCTGGCTGGGAATCAAACTAGCAAGACTTGAATACTCTTAACTAGCTTGTATCAATAAGGTGTATACAGTAGCATCAATAGAGATACTACAGAAATATTGGCTACCATCATAATGTTATACTCTTCTGCAAAGCAATTCAAATTATTCAGGTCCCTCAAACTAGAGAAAATTCAACATTGCTCCTATTTGTAAACTACAGAAAAGGCTTATGTTTCCTATAAACTAAAACCTTTGTATATTACTTCTAAAATTAAGATCATCAGTTCTTTCTGTGGCTAATCTATGCAATGGGTCTCAAGTAAGCCAAATAGATCTTACCTAGGGTTAAAAGAAACTTTTATGTTGCCAGTCTACAGTTCCCATAACAGGTAGCTTGAACCTTTATAATACCCTGGGCAAAGATGGCTAGTTTCGGTGGTTCACCACTGGTACAAATGGACTAACCTTTCCAAATTTACTTCCCAGTACTGCAGACATTGAACATTATTCTTCAGAACTAAGTCAATATATACTTCCCACAAATTTCACCCTCTGGTCCAAAGTTCTGTCTTTCAGCCTCCCATTGACATGATCTAATTTTCCTGTCAATTATATTTTCAATTTGAATTATCTTTCCTAAATTTAATACCCAGGTTCTTTCAACCATTTAAAAATAATGTGTTTTTTGGCCAACAATTTCTAGAAGGCTTTAGGATTCTCAGAAAAATCTAAGTTAAGAATCCAGTTACTTAAACCATAAGGATACACCTGAAATACATGGGTTTTCAAAGAGTCAGGACATCAATGGTAAGCATTGCTAAAACTAATAATTAAACCCACCAGCTCTAGAATCCCACTGCCTGGGTTCAAGTACTGTCTTGGACAACTCATTTTCTATGTATCCTCTGATAACCTGATTAACTTCTCTGAGCTTCAGTTTCCCCATATAAAGATGTTGATAGATATATACATATGTATACATACCTCACAACATGAGAATTAAAAGAAATAATTCACGTAAAGTGCCTGTCATGTGTTTACAATAAATAACAAATAAATGTTAGCTATTCTTATTGCCATTATTCTGACTGAACAATGGAGTTAAGTAGCTCAAAACTCCCAAAAGTCAGTGAACTAACTGTAATTAGCATCATTATGTTTCCAATAGTTATGCCTGCTATATTCATATTTAATAAGATCATTCATCTGGCTTTATTATCAGGATACTCAGACTTTGGTCAAACTCTACTTGAAAAATCAGTTTCACTTAAGAGGGCTCATTCACATCAGAAGTTGTACTCCTCTGAAAACATCAGAAGTTGTACTCCTCTGAAAAGAGAAAGAAGGCATACAGGACATATTCTCTGCACAAATATCTGTCCTAATAACTCAGTGAGAAAGCCTCTCTCAAGAGTATTTTCAATCTCAAGAGTACGAAGGAAAAGAACGATCTCCCACATACTCCCTTTCATCATCCATGTACAGCCTCCCCCATTGTAAACATCCCCCAACCAGAATGCTACATGTTACAACTGATGAACCTACACTGACACACCATTATCAACTAAAGCCCACAGTTTACATTAGGGTTCACTCTTGGTGGTGTACATTCTATAGGTTTGGACTACTGTAACATGACATGTGTCCACTGTTACAGTATCATACAGAGTAGTTTTATGGCCCTAAAAATCAGCTGTGCTCTGCCTACTCATCTCTCCCTCTCCCCTAAACCTTGGTACCACTGATCTCTTTACTGTCTTCCGAGTTCTGCCTTTTCCACAATGTCATATAGCTGAAATTACACAGTATGTAGCCTTTTCAGATTGTATTCTTCCACTATGTAATATGCGTTTAAGCTTCCTGGCCTAATGTATCATTTCTTTTGGCACTGAATAATATTCAGCTATTGAAGGACATTTTGGTTGCTTCCAGGTATTTGTAATTATGAAAAGCTGCTATAAATATCTGTGTATAGGTTTCTGTATGAACATACACTTTCAACTCCTTAGGGTAAATACTGAGTACAGTTGCTGGATCATCTGGGAAGAGGATGTTAAGTTTTGTAAGCAATCACCAAACTATCTTCCAAAGTGGCTGTGCCACTGTGCCTTCTCATCAGCAGCAAACGAGAGATCCTGCTGCTCCACATCCTCACCAGCATTTGGTGTTGTGTGTTCTGGTTTTTGGTGATTCCAATAGATGTGTAGTAGTACCTCTACATTTCCATGTCCATGATGATGTATGATGTGAAATATTTTTTCATATGCTTATTTTACGTCTTATTTTATTTCTAAGGTTTTATTTTTAGAGAAAAGTGAAGGGAGAGAGAAAGAAAGAAAAACATTAGTGTGACTGAGAAACACTGATTGGTTACCTGTCCTACGTGTCCTGACTGAGGATCGAACCCACCATTCAAGCATGTGCCCTGATGGGGAAATGAAACAGTGACATTTTGCTTGACGGGATGATGCTTCAACCAATTGAGCCACAGAGTCAGGGCTGTACATCTTCTTTAGTGAGCTTTCTATAAAGTCTTTGACTCGTTTTTTAACCTGATTCTCTTCTTACTGGTGAATTTTAAGGATTCTTTTATTTTTTAATTTATCATAAAGTTTATTGATATAGGAAATGTGAAACACAAAATTTACAAATAATAATAAAATATTCTGTAGTCTTTCTCATGAATTCCATAAGTGATCCTCAACAATGCTTCTATGGATGTTTGCCAAAGTCTTATATCAATAGTTAACCTGTGTTTGTTACTGAAAAGTCAGTTTTCACAGGAGCATAGGTCTTTTTTTTTACATAAGATAAACTTAAATCAAAGAAGACATGTGTTGGAACTTAACACATGTTAACAGTGGCATAGGTTAATTCTTTGCAGAATTGGGTAACAGTGTTAAAGTACTAGAAGAATAGTTCCTCAATTTTTGATACCATTTACAATGCACCAGCTACACAACTTGACATACTTTAAAGTATCATCTTCATTTTTAACATTTACCTATAACTTCTCAAATCTAGACAACTGAGAAAACAGTAAGTCAAGCCCTGATTAGTTCATTGATTTGCTAATTTTTGTGGTGTAAATACTCTTATCATGGCCAAGTTCAAGCTCAAGCCACCATGAGTTTTAGGATTATTTAATTTCAGTAAGTTCTTTATCAAATATGTCTTTTGCAAATATTTTCTCCCAACTTCTCTTTACATTTTTTGATAGCTTATTTCACAATGAAGTAGTTTTAAATTTTAATGAAGTCTAGCTTATCAATTCTTTCCATGGATCGTGACTTTGATGTTGTATACAAAAAGTTATCACCAAAAAAATCTAGCTTCTTCCCCCATGTTATCATCTTCTAGAAGTTTTATAGTATTTTGCATTTCACATTTAGGTCTGTGATCCACTTTTATTTAATTTGTGAAGGGTTAAAGTTTGAGCCAGCCTAGATTCATTTTTTTGCATGTGATGCCAAAGTAGTCCAGCATCGTATACTGAAAAGACTACCTTTGCTCCGAGAGCTAGTTTTTAATACAACATTGTATGTAATATAAAATTCCTATAAAGCAGATGTGTTACTATTTGCACTTCTGGATGAAAGATATTCATAACCTAGATTGTCTGATAATAATCACAAGAGTTACACAATGGGAATTCAGCATCTGCTCACCAGACTGATGTTTTGGGGCTGGCAGGGTCAAGAGCTACAATCCATAAAACAGGGGGCAGGGAACCCTCAGGCTTCCGAGGATTATCAAAGTTGGTGAGGTGTGTAAATGCCAGGCAGCTAAAGAAAAAATTATCTCTTCTCTTGTAGGATTCTTTCCTACTTATAAGAAAGGCATCAGAAATTCACCGTTTCCACTTTCCTTCTTCAAGTCTTCTTTCAATTTCCTCTTTCTAGGCATTACACAGACTATGAAGCAGAGTACTAATGAATGTAGTAGGCATCTACTACTGAATTTCATGGATTGATCGCCACGTATCCCAATGTACTGAAGAGAAAACCCTGTTCAGATATTAAAATGCTACTCTTAAATTCATAGTATTTCTTACAATAAGTGTATGCAAATATGAAAGTGATCCATAGGTAGATTTTACTTGTAATTTCCATCAAAAATACTTAAACTTATATTAAGAACATTACTTCGAAGTTTTCCATAGTGAATCTACACTGCTCCTTCCTATCAGAAATAGCTTGCTTCGGCCAAAAAGTAAACTTTGCTTTATTATGGTGGTGGGAATGTTCTTCAGCTCTGAAAACAACGAAACCCTATTGGAGGAAATTTTAAAGCTCTAAATAAATGAAAAGACATCCCTTATTTATGGATCAGAAGAATTAACAGTAAGGTGGCAATATTCCAGTAATTAATCCAGATTCCATCCGATCCCTATCAAAAATCCCAGCTGCCTTTTTTGTAAAACTGACTGCTGACTCTAAAATTCATACGGAAATGAAAGAAATCTAGAACAGCCGAAATAATCTTGAAAATGAACAAAAGTGGACCTTCAAACTTCCCAATTCAAAACTCAGTACCCGCTATAGTAATCAAGAAAGGATAGCACAGGCATATAGGTCAATGAAATATAATTAAGCATTCAGGAGTAAACCTTTACATTTGTATTTATGGCCAGCTGACTTTTGACAAGGATGTCAAAATGATTCAACGGGGAAAAAATAATCTTTTCAATAAACGGGCGGGGACAACTGGATATCCACATGCAAGAGAGTAAAGGCAGATCCCTAGTTCATACCATTTATAAAAATTAACCCAAAATCAAAGCTATAAACCTCTTAGAAGAAAACATAGAAGTCAATCTTTGAGACCTTAGATTAAGTACTGTCTTCTTAGATATAACACCAAAAGCACAAATGGCAAAAAAAAAAAAAAAAGATAAATTGACCACATCAAAATAAAAAACTCACCCTGGCTGGACTGAGTGCCAGCTTGCAAACCAAAAGGTGTCCAGTTCAATCTCGGTCAGGGACATGTGAGAGGCAACTGATTGATGTTTCCTTCACACCTTGATATTTTTCCCCCTCTTTCTAATATTTCTCTCCCTCTTTCTCCCTGCCTTCCCCTCTCCCTAAAAATAAAGAAATAAATACCTTAAAAAAAAAAAAAAAAAAAGAAAAGAAAGAAACTCTGTGCTTCACAAGATACCATCAAGAAAGTAAAACGACAGAACAGAGCCATGGCTGGTGCTGGTCAGTGGACTGAGTGTCTGCCTGCAAATTGAAAAGTCACTGGTTCAATTCCCGGTCAGGGCACATGCCTAGGTTATGGGCCAGGTCCCCAGCTGGGGGTGTATGAGAGACAGGAGATCACTGTACTTCTTCCATGTTTCTCTCCCTCCTTTTCTCCCTCTCTTCCCCCTCTCTAAAAGTAAGTAATTTTTTTAAAAAGACAAAATAGAGAGTCAATATAATTAAAACAGTTTGCATAGCTGATACTTTCAAAACAGACCTCGTATATTTGATAAGGGATTTGTACTCAGAATACATAAAGAACTCTTTACAACTCAACATTAAAAGGCAAATAACCCAACTAAAAAATGGCCAATGATTTGAATAGACATTTCATGAAAGATACACAAATGACCAAGAAGCACATGAAAAGACACTCAACATTTGGTCTTAAGGGAATTGCAAATCAAAACCAAAACGAGATATTATTTCACAGCCACTGGGATGGCTAAAATGTAAAAAAAGATATAGACATAACAAGTGTTGATAAGGATGTGGAGAAATTGGAATCCTCGTAATAACGTTGATGGTACTATTTTAAATGATGCAACCACTTTGGAAAAATTTGGCTCTTCCTCAAAAAGTTAAACATTGAGTCCCTGGCTGGTAGCACAGTGGATAAGGTGCCAGCCTGCAAACCCAAAGGTTGCTGGTTCGATTCCCCAGCCAGGGCACATAACCAGGTTGCTAAGCCAGGTCTCCAGCCAGTTCCTTGGCTAGAGGCAGGTGAAAGACAACCATACATTGATGTTTCTCTCCCTCTCTGCCTCTCTCCCCTTCTCTCTCTCTGGAAATAATAAATAAAATCTTTAAAAAAATAAAATTAAAAAAAACAAAACAAAAAATTAAGTTATCATATAATTCTACATAACACCATATAACATCAGTTCCACTCCTCGGTATATATACAAGAAAATTGGCAAGGAACTAGCATGGATGACCCATGGACATGGACATGTTAACATGTGGGACTGACTATGGGACTGACTATGGGAGGGGGGATAGGGGAGCAAGGGAGAGCAGTGGGGGGAAAATGGGAAAAATGTAATCCAACAACAATAAAATAATTTAAAAAAGAAAACTGGAAATATAGATCACCCATAAAATGCATGTTCACATGGGTAACATTACTGTTCATAATTTTAAAATGCGGAAAACTACAAATGTCCATTAACTGATGAATGGATAAAAGTAGTATAGCTATAGGATAGAATATTGTTTGGCAATAAAAAGAAATGAAGTACTGACACATGATATGACATGGATGAACCATGAAAACATGTTAAGTGAAAGAAGCCAGTCTCAAAAGACCACATATTGTAAGATTCCACTTACATGAGATGTCCTAAATAAGGAAATCCAGACACAGAAAGTAGATTAGTAACTGCCAGAGCTGGGAAGAGGGGAGAAGGAAAATAATTGCTAATAATGTATATTTAGAGGAGATTTTTGGGGGCAGTTCTGAAGGTGTTCTAAAATAGTAGGTGAAGGTGGTTCACGTAAGTTATACATTTAAAAAGGATGAATTCTATGCTGTATAAATTTTATATTAATAAAGCTGCTATAAAAACAAAAAAGTTTCAAGATATGTACAATAGAGGCAAGGAACTGTGCTGAGAGAACAGAAATAGTTCTCCAAATTATTATAAGAAAGGATTGTCTTAAGTCTTAGTCACTACTCTCTAAGAACATAAAAATTTCCACACCTGAAACCTATGTAACTTTATTAACCAATGTCACCCCAATAAATTCATTAAAAAAGAAAACAGAATAAAAGAATAAAAATAGAAAAAAAAATTTCTTCTGATGATCATGATTACTGACAAGGTCACAAATTATTACAGTAAGTTTGTTCTTTAGAATTAATGCATCAGTATACTATATAAAAACAGAAGTTATATTAGGATGATCAGGGCAATCCATCACTTAAGAAAAAAATAGGAACATTTAAATATACCAATTTTTTAAGGCTGCTTAAAGACCTAAAGAGACTCATTACCCTGGATATGCCAATTTTCTCTCTAACTTTGCTCAATTAAATTAACTGAAAAAATATTTTCAAGACAAGTATTCTACAAGGATAACAATTATACCCTCTATTTTAAGAACACATACAACTGAGCTACTAAAAAGAAACAAAATTAAACACTCAAATCTTTCAAAATCATAATTTACCAACGAAAACCAGGAACACTACAGAATTCAGAAGTTGCACCATTCTAAGAAGTTGCTACACTATTACCTAAAAATGAAAAGAACAAAAATTCAAGGTATTTGTTGGCTTTGTGACCATGTCATGGTTTATCTGAGACCCAACCCGGAATAATATAGTCACCTATTTGTCAAAATGTGCCGCACTTATTTTTATTACTACTATTCAAAGGAATCGGAGACTACACTTGTTTTTTCTAATGGTCAGCAAGAGCTATTCATTGAATACTCAATGTACTTGAGGCATAATTTTAAACCTTCACACACTTATCATGTCATTTAATCCTCAGATTTACAGCAATCTCAGGGGCAGGAATTACCATCCATTTTTACAAAAAAGAAACAAAGCATCTACACCTGGGTCAGACTCAGCAAGTTACTAAAAAATGTCACTGCCCCCTCCCAAGGAAAAGATTAAACCCAGTTTTTAAATTTTATTGCACACCTAAAAAAAATATTTTAAAAGGACGATTGGTCTATTTTCTCTGACAGTCAACAGGACATGAAAAGGTGCTAACCACACACAGGCGAGTCTCCAGACAACGAAGTGACGTTAACACTGTTACTACTGCATCACCTCCATTTTCTTTTTAATTGTTATTTTTAATTCTTACTAAACTCCTTGTCAAAACAAATAAAACCAGAAATGTCAAAAGGGAAAAAAAAGAACAATAATTATTCTAAATGCAGCACTTCGTCTGAACCATGTACAGATGCTTTTCAGCAATGAGGGCTCAATGGCATTACTGAGCTGTGAGGTACAACTCAAGATATTGAAAGTATATTTACAATAATGCTCTACAGAAACACAGGGAAATAAAACCAACAGAAATACTTACTTTCCCCTCCATGAATGTTTCGTTGTGTAGAAACATGCCAAATCCTTATTTTCCCTGATTACGTTCATTTTGTGCTAAAACCTGGAAGGCAAAAATATGGGTAAATTTATAGCACAATGGTCTCCTTAAGAGTTTTTCCTGATTTCCCCATTCCATATATTTTTTTAATAGCCTGCCATATGGTACTGATTTCAAGGCACAACTTTTTCTACCATACGATAGGTTTTAAATAGCAGGGAATAGTCTAATTCACCTATCACAGCCTTTAGCATACCATATTGTGATTCTCCTCCACCGCACTAGCTTTCCTTAGGACAAGAACTGCCCTCTATCAACATCCCAAGTGTAGACAATCTAATGAAAAATGTTAAAGAGTAAATGAATGTTTAAATCTCACATTGCCAAACAATGCCTTGGCACATAATGGGCACCTGAAAATGTCTGCCAAGTGCCAAACCAATTTGAAAGGTTTCTGGTACGGTGCTAAGTGCCAGCAACAAAATAAGTAAGTAAGATTTAGCTTAAGTATAACAATAAAATAATGCACAGCCACAGCAAAAATATCTACAAGATTCATAAATAATCTTTCATTCTAGCATCTGAGGATTATTATTCTAGCCTTCCATCTAGGAAAAAGAAATAGGGTTTTTTTTTGGTTGTTAATGAATATACTAGAACAAGTACAGAAATTGACAGGATGTGTTTAGAAATTTTAACAGCAGTTTGGTCAGTGAACTCCACTGGTTAAACAGGATCTAGAATGGTTTAGGACTGTACAACTTCTGTGAGGAATCATACATGGTAGGAGCTTCCTACCAGCCTCATGCAAAGGGACCACGTCATGTGCAATACTTTACAATCAGTTGATTCGTTTGTTGACTGTAACCCTGAAGTTTATAAAATTTAGAACCCATTTATTTCATTAAATACTTACATTTAGATAACTTTACAGAATAAATTGTTTGAACTGGCTATTCATAAAAGACTGACAGTAAAATTTGAAAATACTGCATCATTTGCTTCATACTGAATAAAAGTTTAAAATATGGCTATTTCTTTTGTGACTTAGCTATTTATTCCTACCTTCAATAATTAGAAATACACTCCAAAAATATTTTTAAAGACTCATACTAACGTGTCAATAATTTTAAATGAATTGGTTGAAACTGATTCAATTGAGCTTTATTTTATATCTTATAGACTGGTCTAAATTTTTTTAATTTGCAAGTACTCTTTTCATAAATAAAATCATTCTTTCAAAAATATTTTTATAACAGCTCTTAGATACAATTCACACACCATAAAGTGTAAAATTCACCCCTTTAAAGTGTAAAATCCAGGAGTTTATAGTATGTTCAGGGTTCTTCAACGAACACCACTATTTTTAGCACATTTTTATTACCCGAAAAAGGAACTCTGCTATTAGTCACCCCCGTTCCCCTTTATCCCCAGCACCTGCCAACCACTAATCTCCTGTCCTTCCCATCACGAGGGCTCTGCTATTTCGGACAGCTCATATAAATGCAATCCTACATATGTGGTCTTTGTTTGACTGGATTCTTTCACTTAGCATAACATTTTCAAAGCTCATCCGTATTATGGTATGGGTTAGTTTCCTTCTATTGTATATAGGATGCCACCTTTTGTGGGTTTTTTTTAAATTTAATTTTATTGTTGTTGTATTACATCCACCCCCTTTTTGCTCCCCTGTCCCCCTCCCCACCCACCCATTCCCCCCCATGGAATGCCACCTTTTGTTCATCCATTCATCAGCTGATGAAAACTGGTGTTGCTTCCACTTTTTGGCTATTATCAATCACACTACTCTAAACATTTAGTTTGTGTGACTGTTTCCACTTATTTTGGGTATATACCTGAATGGTAAAAATATTTTTAAAGATACCTGTTTTGAAACTGCTTTCTTCATTCCTCTTGCTTGTTTTTGTAATACCAAATTAGTGAAACTTCTATACTGTATGTCGAATGCTTTCTATATATCTACATGGCTCACATCTTCACCTCAATTCTGTGTTCAAATGTCAACGAGATCTACCCTACTCATCTTGTTTTAAATGATAACTACCCTCTATTCTGCTCACTTTTCCTCATGGCACCTTTCATTTCATAGTTTAATGTGCAATTTATTACATTTATTCTTCATCTAACTCTACAAGAATATCCACAAGGAGGGGTTTTTGTCAGTTTGCCTGTGGATGTATATACACATACATATATATGTACATACACATACACAGGTCTGTTCTGTATCAAGCTGATAGTTTTGGGACAGACCTCATACAGACATACAATCTCCAGAGCCTACAAGAGTGCCTGACACAAAACAGCTGCTCAGTAAATATCTGAGTGACAATGAAATGCAGCAATCCCACAGGAAATTCTGTTGTCCACTCCAAACCTGATGTTCAGAGGTACTCCCAAATAAGGTTCTGTCAACCTTTCTGGAAAAGCATCAGTTCAGATCTGAGGAATAATAAACGACCCACAAGCAACAGCAAGTTTAGAGAAAGCTTTATTGTTATCAGAGAAGAAATTTCTCTGAACGGTCAACTGACAACTTCCTCCAAGTACGTATGTATGCAGACAGCTAAATACACAGTAGTCCTGCCAATTGGTGTCTTGTTTTGTCTCTTTGTTTCTGGACTGCGTATCTGGAATGACCCTAGAAGCCAACCAACACTTATTAAACTAGCAAAACTATCCATGCATTCTGAATCATTTGAAGCAAATGATATTACGGAAATGAAATATAGGATCCCTACGAACGTGCCCAAAAGATGAAAACATGTCTACAGGTATCTTCCCCTTATATACCATAACTGCAGGCTGGAAGAATAGGAGAAAAAGGTGAATGACTGATATCAAAGAATGGAATTTGGGTTCTTGCCCATAATTTAAGATAGAATGAGAGACTGTGTGCTAAGGGCCTATCTTGGGGACACTAACAAGGAAGAATATATGTTTGAGTGAACACTGACTGATATTAAAAGAAACTTAGAAATTAAAAGTGAGAGGAAAATAGTAAAGATTTTTAAATAACAGCCACAAAAATTTAGGTTAATACCCAGGAGGAATAAAGAGATGCCTAATAAACCAAGGGGCAGGGAGGGCGGGGTGGTGAGATGGGGAAGAAAGCAAAATAATCTTACAACAACAAGCAAGTTTAAGATTAAAAAACAAAACACCTAATGAATAATCTCATAGGTATCACTGATTTGAGGGAATATATAACTCAAATAGATCTTTCAGGAGAATTAATACAAGTTTACATCAAGAAGGCTTATCTACAAATTTCTGGAGTCCTATCATCTTGGATGTGATGAAAGCACCAGATTCCAGAGAATTCTTAGGTTACAATAAAAGAAGAGAGGGAGAGGAGATATGAATATAAAGTTAAACTACTAGAAGACATACAAATTGGCCAAAATGTACCTGAAAAGATGTTCAACGTCGCCATCATAGAAATGCAACTCAAAACCACAAGGTAATCACCTCACACACCTATTAGGAGGTTGAGAATTAGGAACCCTTGTATAGTGCTGATGAGAATGCAAAATGGTACAGGTGCTACAGAAGACAGTATTTAAAAGGTTCTCAAAAATTAAAAATAAAGCCACCATATAACCTAGCAATCAAACTTCTGGCTATTTATCCAAAAGAACTGAAATTAGATCTTAAAGAGGTAGCACTCCATATTAATGGCAGCACTACTCATGACAGCCAAAATGTGGAAATAGCCTAAATGTCTATCAAGGAATGAACACACACACACACACACACACACACGAATACTATTCATCCTCAAAAGAAGGAAATCCTACAATATGGGATATCATGGGTGAACCTTGCAGAAATTACATTAAGTGAAATAAGCCACCTACAGAACAACAAATACTGCATGATTCCACCTAAATGAATTAGCTAAAACTATCAAACTCACAGAAGCAGGGACCAGAATGGTGGTTGCCAGGGCCTAGGGTTAGGGGGAAATGGGGAATATGGAAGATGAATACATTCTAGAGATCTGCTATACAGCTTTATGTCTATAGCTAACAATACCATATTGTACACTTTAAAAATCTGTTGAAAAGGATAGGTCTCACGTTAAGTCCTCTTACCACAAAAAATTAAATTAAAAAAAATTTTTTTTTAACTACTACCTGGCCTGTTAAAATACTGACAGAAAAATACAATGGAAACTTGAAAAAGTAATTCAATTCTCTGGAGTACTGGAATCAATATGTTTCTATGGCCAAAATCAAATGCACCTGTTGTTTGTACTGTTTTAGAAAACAAATGATATTGCTATTCTGCATCCAATCCTAAATAACCGAATAAAAAGGCTAGTAAATAAAAGTGTTGTTCCTGGTAGAAAATCCTCTACCAGAAAGTTTGCTTTCAGCCATGTTCTTTTTAAGTGGGGTAAGAGAAGAAGGAGATACTCACTTAAGTAGCCAACTTAACCTCGGAAACAATGGGGCAATTCAATGTTATTAATAAGTGCCTGTATAGATTCAAAATGGAAATTAGGATAATGCTTTCCATTTTGAATCCTTAGTAAACATTATCCTAACATTGGGGGAGCTATCTGACCCTAACCAAAAAATGGACATGTCCTGAAATTATGCAACAACTAGTTTAAACTGAGTACTAGTCATGTTAATGATTATGCCAGGCATTTACCACACTTTCACCTACCGCACTTTATCTCCAAAACACAATACACATATCCCCAAGTGACTGACAAGAAAGCTGAGAAATTAAATCATTTCTGCAAGGTAACACAGCTGGTAAGTGGGTAGACCAGACTTTGGACTCAACCTGCCTACCTCTACATTCTATGTACTTAACCTAAACTATAATACCTTCCCTCAAGTTTAAGAAATTAAAATAAACTAATGCTGACCATATAATTTAGATTCATCATTTGACAGTACATTTCTAGATTAATTAAGAACTAATCCCGGCCCTGGCTGGCATGGTTCAGTGGACTGAGTGCTGGCCTGCAAATCAAGAGGTCACCAGTTCGATTCCCAGTCAGGGCACATGCTTGGGTTATGGGCCAGGTCCCCAACTGGGGGTATATGAGAGGCAACCAATTGATGTATCGCTCAAACACTGATGTTTGTCTCCCTCTCTCCCTCCCTTGCCCTATCTCTAAAGATAAGTAAATTTAAAAAAAATTTTAAAGAACTAATTTCAATTACTTATCTTCCCCCGGAAATATGATTAAGCATTTATTAGAAACAACTTTGAAATCCACAATTCTAAGCAGTGAAACAAATTACCATACTCAACACAGAGCAAAACATAAAAATAAAAGCAAAGTCTTCAACGCTGAAACTCAGCTATCTAAAAATAAACTTTAAAATATTTCCACCTGTTGCCCTGGACGGGCAGCTCAGTTAGTTAGGACGTCATCTGATACACCACGGCTGCAGGTTCAATCCCAAGTCGGGGCATACACTCGTACAAGAATCAACCAATAAATAAATGGGTAAGTGGAACAACGAACTGATGTTTCTCTCTCTTCCCCCTTCCTCTCTCTCAAATCAACATATAAAATATTTTAAAATATTTCCATCTATAAACTAAAAAAGTTCTAAACAAAGCATGATGAGAGATATTTGCTACCAATATGTGATTTCAGGATAATCTTTAAAGAAAGTTCAACAAAAAAAGATACTATTTTAATTAGCATAGAACTTTTAAAATAACAGATTAATGAAATCTGAGGCTGGGAACTACTTCCTGACAGTATATTAACCTCTCTAAAACAATGAACTTTCAAGTAAATCTATTTTAAATTCTCAGTAAAACCTCAACTGCTTTGTAATAAAGTAATTTCATGTAAGCCAGTAACTG
The DNA here is from genome assembly GCA_004026585.1 of Noctilio leporinus. Taxonomy (NCBI): domain Eukaryota; kingdom Metazoa; phylum Chordata; class Mammalia; order Chiroptera; family Noctilionidae; genus Noctilio; species Noctilio leporinus. Next base: position 51,983 of record PVIW01007490.1, read on the forward strand.
GTCTGGGAAATGAATTAGCTTTTTAACACCATGAGGATCCTTACAGACACAGTTACCTCACTAGTGGATAATGGCAATGTACAAATATTAGAAAAATATGACAACATTCATACAGCCTATGTAGCATTCAAACTGAGAGTTCTAACAACTTAGATTTAATCTCCATTTCTGCAAATGTCCCACTTCAAATTCTCAAAGACCTACCCATCTTTTTGATGAGGAAAATTCAAGTTTACATGCCAATTTTAACTAAATCACATTTAAAATATCTCCAATTTCTGCAAGTCAGCTTCAGTTTTTATTAACACACCAACAGAACTTTCTGCAACTTCTCAGTTTGTTCTTTTGAAAACACTGTACTAAGAGTTAAAAAGTCAAATTGAGGGCAATACAGGCATTTGACTAGATTCACCTTTTTTAATGAATTCTTTTGCTTTATGCTTTCAAACAACATTTTATGTCCTCACATTATCTAATTCATGACTGGCAGTAAAACTGACAATTCATTTTAAGTTCATTTATGGACAAAATGAGAATGATCTTATAGAAGTTGTGATTTTTATACAAAATTGTGGGATGTGAGAGTCCACTGAGCAGAAGCCTACGTCAAACTAACACTAAGAACAAAAAGCCAGATGAAGGGACTCAACATCATGACACCCCAGCAGATCCTAGCTGAGCGATAAGCAAAAGGACCTGCACACAGGGCAAGATGAAATGTATGTGCATGGCTTATGTTAAGTAAAAACTGGAGCAGAACACTCATTCAGCCAAGAATGGATGAGTGTGCTCAGAAAAATAATATATTAATGAGTAAAGGAAATGGCACTAATGAAGGCTATATGCTTTAAACCATGTTCTACATGACCAATTGCAACTGAGCTTTACACAGATATGAAAATTTCCTGAGAGCAGGTATGATAACTCATTTTTCCAGAGTCCACAGGTGAAAGAATGAAGTAATCATTAACTTTGCTCTTAATTAATTAAAAACACAAGTTTGCTTGGAAATACATCAAAAACAAAGGTGACTAGAAAACTGGGTACATGTATCAAGGCAAATACAGTACAATGTTAACCTGAAAATTTTGGAGATGAGTGTACAGTGGGTGCCTAACGTACAGTTCTTTCAACCTGGCTTGTAGGTGATAACATTTATGTTGAGGAAAACTGCCTTTGCCATTATTTTTGGACCTAACTCTCCTACAATAGAAGCACTTTTTCTGCTACACTGTAAAACTACATCTGGAAATATGGTAGATATGGAAAATATGACAGGAAACTAATTTACACGTATGAACTCACTACTTCCTCACACAGAAATATCCTATTGAAAATGCAGGGCTGGAGGAGAATCATTGCTAAGACAAAAGCTAACCCTTTGTGTGATGAATCTTGGGTAATAACTAAGGAGAGAGTTCCTTATTACTAGCTTATTAAACATTTTTTAAATTTATAACTGGATTCAAAGTCTGAGTGAATCATATCAACAGGTTAATCCAGTTTCAAATAAAAGGCAAACACATAAAAATGGTTAACAGAACATTAATTTTTACCCAGATTAAAAAACTACAACTACACTGAGTTAGAGAGAATGTGCTGTGTATGGGGGAAAACTGTTATAAACTTTAACCTTCCTTTTTTAACGTTCAGCTTCATGTTTTAATATATAATTCAAGTATAGGCAAAAGCATTTCCTTATAAAAGAACAAATCAGTATGTGTAATGTGTACAATAACCTATGTTAGGGCTATAAAATCAATCACAAAGTAAGGTTTTAGTATATCCCATGTGAGTTCTCTTGCTGAACAACCCCTGCAACTCCAAGTAACAATGTTGTTAGAGAGAAAGCCAGTGGTAATATCAAATTTAGGCTGGCAATCATATCTCCAAATAACCACTCAGAAGCTTTAACAGTGAAATGTTTGCACCGCCTGGCACATCAAAATACTTTTCAAAATATTTCCACCACCACAGGGTGGGACAAAATATAAGATTCCCCTCGTTACCCACTCCTTTTTTAAAAATCTATTCCTTTCCAACTAGAAACTGGATATATATTCATGAAATTAAAGGGCAAAGGAAATTCAAAAGCAACTCCTGAATCTGAACACTTAATGGTACCTTAATGAGAAGACGGGCAAGGATTTATACCATAGCAGTTCTAGCAGTTCATTTTATTGGGCTTATTTACCCAATATGAATCAAATATTGAAAAAGATATTCTTCCTTAATCTTTTAATCATATGTATTCTAATTTCAACTGAGGGAGTAATTCTTATATTTCACAAAATAGACATGTATCTGTTGTAAAACAAAATTAACACTGCTTCCAAGAAGAATGATTGTGACTCTTCCCTTTCTGGAACTTAAAAATGCCTTGAAATATTCACCTGAAAAAAAAAAAAAAACAAAACTAAGAAATGGCCCTGGCTGGTGGCATAGTGGATAAGGTCCCAGCTTGCGAACCCAAAGGTCACTGGTTCAATTCCCCAGCAAGAGCACTTAACAAGGTTGCAAGCCAGGTGTCCAGCCAGGTCTGTAGCTGGAGGTAGGTGAAAGGCAACCATACATTGATGTCCCTCTCCCTCTCTGCTTCTCTCCCTTCCCCTCTCTCTAAAAATAGTAAAATCTAAAAAAAAAAAAAACCCAACATAAACAAAAACTAAGAAACGTGCTCACTTACGCAAGTCTGTGAAATCAATGCTACTGATCATTTACTTATTTTTGTCTGTATACTTTCTTGAAACGGTTTAAACCTAATTTCTATTTTATTTTTTTATGCTAACTTGACTTATGCAAGAACAAACTGTACTGTTTAAATAAACTCATCAGGGCCCTGGCTGGTAGCACAGTGGATAAGGCGCCAGCCTGCGAACCCAAAGGTCGCAGGTTCGATTCCCCAGCCAGAGGACATAACACGGTTGCAAACCAAGTCTCCAGTCAGATCTGTGGCTGGAGGCAGGTGAAAAGCAGCCATACATTGATGTCTCTCTCCCTCTCTGCCTCTCTCCCTTCCCCTCTTTCTAGAAATGATTAAATAAAATCTTTTAATAAATAAATAAACTCATCAGCTCACAACCATTTAATAACCTTGCTCTATTATGGTAAATAGACCCTACAGGGTTAAAAGAAATTTTCGATTACCACATTTGGTAATTGTGGCTGGGGGCACAGTGGATATGACACCAGCCTGTGAACCCAAATGTTGCTAGTTCAATTCTCATTTAGGGCACATAACCAGGTTGCAAGGCAGGCCTCCAGCCAGGTCCGTAGCTGGAGGCAGGTGAGAGGCAACCACACATTTATGTTTCTTTCCCTTTCTGCCTCTCTCTCTTCCCCTCTCTCTAAAAATAATAAATAAAAATCTTTAAAAAAAAAAAAAGTTTTACACTAAGAATCCCAACATCCAAACATTGTTCTCTTTCTACTTAAGTGAAAGACAAAGGGTGTAAACTGCTACAATTTTCCTTTCACCCATACAAATTAGCAACAGTTGGTCTCTAGTTTGACTCTGAAATAGCCCTATTGTTTTTAACATGCCATAGTGCTTCTCAATTTACAGAACACTCCCAAATATATTAGTTAACTGAAAAAATAAAATAAAAAAAGAAATCTCCTCTTTAAAAATTAAACCCAGAAGCTCTAATATTAGGGGAATGGGTTGGGATGGGAGAATGACATATATTCTAAGATATGATAAACAAACACACAAAATACATTCTGTATCTTGACTAGATGTTTGAGGCAGAGAGGCACCCCATTGCACTAAAAGACTAAGGTCTGTAAATTGAAACCCATGTAGAACATTCTCAATTTTAACATAATTAGTATAGAATTTATTAAATATTAGAAAAGGTCTCCTTCACTCAAACCTTATCAATCCTTCAACTGTGTCTGACAACTCTTACTTGGAAAAATCAGAACATCAAAACAAGTATTTTAGAGTACTTAAGGGGTTTTGTTTTCAATCAGTTCATCATAAGGTCAAATTCTTACTCATCAATTGCAAAGAGATACTGCCAATGGGCATGTGCTAAACATGTGAACATTGCTTAGGAGTGTGATCTATCTAAAGGTAACTCAGTGCTGAAACTACAAAATCCCACTGATTTTAAACTGTTGTTTTAGAGATCACAAGTAAAACTGAAATCGGCAGTCAGTTGAATCAAGCTGAGTATCTTAAAAGATGCTCATCTAGTAAGCAAATTAAATGTTTATTGAATGAACCCCCACTCAAATGTACCTTTGCACAGGAAACTGTCTTAAGCTAGCAAAAATGACCACAACCATGTTGATTTAGGGTAGTTGGGGCAAAGATATCCCCTAATTCTGTGATTCTGAAAAGTCATAATTAAAAACTATGATTAGGATCGATATAATACATCAACAATGATTAAATTTTAAAAAACCCAAAACTATGATCAGAATGTGCTGAGCATGTGAGCACTGCTGACACAGAAAAATATGTTGAAAAACACTGACTAAAAGTTTGGATTAAAGTAATGCTTGGGGCCCTGTAAGAGACACTATTGCTAGAAACATTACTACTATTTAGTGGGTGGCACTAGATACCCCTCCGTGTACAAGGCAATCCAGACTGAAGAACTGCTTTCGATTAACTTTCAAATATCTTAGTCATTCTCAAAAGCCTATTTATAATTAAGCAATCCCCAAATTAAACTCTATACAAACCACAAAGTATGTTTTCCAATTTAATATGTACACAATCTCCCAGGGGTGTACCTATCAGGTAAATTAAGATATTGGTAGTTTTGAGTTCTCTTGGATTTTGAACGTCCCTATTACATTTTCATTTTTGAAAGATGTTTGCTGTGTTTTTCTTTCGGTACTTTTAAAGTCATTGTTTAATTGTCTCCTTGCTTGCATGGTTTACTTTCTGTAACTTTTATCTTTGTTCCTCTGTATTTGTTTTCCTTTGCTTTGGCAATCTTCAAGATTTTTCTGTCCTTTGTTTACATTGATTTGAACATAGTATATCTAGGTGTTTTGCTTGCACTTTAGGGGCCAGATATTTATCCCACTTAGGGTTCTTGAAGATTCTTGTATTTGTGGTTTGATACCTAAAGTTAATTTTGGAAAATTCTGTGTTATTTCTTCACATTTCTTCATATTTCAGTATTTCTTCTCCGTACTTCTATGGGATTCCAATTAGGTATATATTAAAGTGTTTGATATTATCCCCAAGCTCTTGGATTTTACTCTTTATAATATTTTTGGCCCTGGCTGGCATGGCGCAGTGGATTGAGTGCCGGCCTTCAAACTGGGGGATTGCTGGTTCAATTCCCAACCAGGGCACATTGCCTCGGTTTCGGGCTAGGTTCTTAGTTGAGGGCGCATGAGAGGGAATCACACATTGATGTTTCTCTCCCTTTCTCTCTCCCTTTTCCTCTCTCTAAAAATAAATACAATCTTTAAAAAAAGAAAACTATGTTTCGGCTGGGTAATTAATACTGACATGTTAAGTATTCACTGATTCTCTTCCTGGATATACTGATGAGCCAAAGAAAGGTTTTCTGTCTCTTTACTGAATAATGAAGTTTCTAGCATTTCCTTTGGTTATAGTTTCCATCTCTCAGCTGACATCACCTATCTAACCTTGACATATTAATTACAGTCATTTTAAATTCTCTATCAGATAATACCATCTATGTTAACCAAAGTATAGTTCTGATGATTGCTCTTATGTTTTTGCCTTTTGCATGCCTTATAATTTTTTTGTTGAAAGCTGGCCATGTTGTATAGGACAGCAGAGACTAAGGAAAATAATTTTTGTAACTGGAAATGGTAACCCCTTTTCTAGCTCTTTAACACAAGGTGTTAATCTATTTAGGAGTTGTGCTGGGCTTGTAATATGCTGTTGCTATGATTATCATCAGTATATCACAGGCTTCAAATACCTGGACAAGCTTGTGGCTCCTGTGGGGGGTTGGTTTATTAAAGCAATGTAAGCAATGTTGTATAATTTCTTGTTCTGTGCCTCTTTGTACAAATGTATTCTGCTCCTATTAGTATTCTGCAACTACTTGTTATTCAAAGTTTCTTAACTTGATGGCAGGGAACTGGGGGTACAGTCTCTTGTTCTGTAATTAACATTCAGTCTTACACATACTCTATGTACCTGGATCTCAGAGGTGTGATTCCCTTGGCTGGAGTTTGGAGCTCAGTGCCCCTTCCCCAGGAAAAGATTCTTTCCCTCTTATCTTCCCCCAATTCCATGAATGCTCACCAAGAGAAGCCCTTCCCGCAACAGATTAAGGTTTTTGTTCCATAGAAGAGACAGAGAAGTATCAAAGCAGTTTTTGTCCCTCCTGAAAGCTTTGTTGCTATTCCCCTCCTCTACATCAGCACCACCACAGATGCTTCCTTGACCCTTTCCAATCTTTTCTAGGAGTACCTACTAAGGTTTGCGGATAGAGAATGGAGGAAGGTACACAAATCCTTCATCACTTTGTCATCCATCTATTCTCGACGAACTCTTACCAGTGTCCAGCTGTGCCTAATGAAGGTGAATGTGAACTCACATGTCTATTCTTTCTCTCCTTAAATTTTGGGTCAGTGGTTTTTCTGTGGCCTGCGCTCCTTAAAAAATTTCAACAGAACAAAAAAGTTATGAATTTGAAGTCGGTCCAGTTATTTGTTGTTTTAACAGTGGCTGCAAAGCTTCTTTTTGTCACAGGGCCAACACCAGCAGCTATATTATTTCTAAACTATTTCAGGATAGTGAAAGAGGTGTTACAAATTACTTGAAATAAAAAGGTTTTTACTAGGTCTTACCAAGTAGTGAAGCCCTGACTTAAAGGATCTTTTCCAAAATAACTCCCCTTTAATTACTTCTAAACAGGGCAGTCACCATTTAGGCTAAGAACTACTGGTAGCCATCAAATCTTTGCTACAGTTTATCTGCATAGCCTTGCTTCCATTGGCATAACTTGGACATATTGCCCATTTGGTTCCCGACCAACTCAATTAAGCAAGTATCATCATAAGATGAGTAGTAATCTTTGTGCTGGTGGGGGATCTTATCTTCTATTTGTAAAAAACACCACATCTGTGAAGTGCAATAAAGCATAGTGCAGTAAAGAGTGTGCTTTTATTGAACTAATTTTAAACACTTCAATCAGGCATACAAATGAAAAGTTATGTGCAATGGGTACCTTAAATACACCTGTGTAAATAGAACTAGTTGAGGAATGGAGCCAAATTACTTAGAACAGATCCTTTTTATTTCAGGAGTGCACTATCAACTTTTTTACAAATTGTTACAGTCACCTAGACAACCAGCTTCATGGATAGCAAATTCTTACAAATCTCGTTCTTTCCACGATTCCATAACTTTCTCACCAATAACGTTTGTATTTCTGGGACCATTTACTTATTACTGCCACTTTCGGAAAAGAGGACTATCCATTGCTGCCCAGTAGAATACAAATGGTGGTTTTTTCCATGAACCGGACTATATACAGGTTCCCTACATTTCTCTTCATAAGCTTCTGACTCCTCTTTTCCTCCCTTAATATGTTCTACTTCCTATTTCCAAACTAGGAGTATAATGTAGTATTTATTATCTAAACAGATCTTATGCTCCATTGTGATATTAATAGCAAAACACAAGTATGAGACAGAGACTCTTTAAACTGTTTCATAGTACATTTAAAATGTTAACAAGGTGTCCTTTTATATAGTAAAATAAAGTTGAATAAAGCACCCCCAGAAACCAAAGAATAGTGAAATCAAATCTTTTTAGGATATTAAGTTTTTAACAAGTAGTTTTCTAAATTTCCTTTTAAAAAAAAGTTGTTTTTTTTTTAAGGCAAGTCCTGTTTCATCTTCCCAGACTTACAGGATACTGGTAATACCCTACAAAACATGACCATTGTGAGCAATTTCCTCAAACTCTGCAGGCAGTACTTTCAAACCTAGAAATCTATCAGAGCCATAAAGTAAGAAATATAGTAAGGAAGACGAAATCATTGGGGCAGGGCCTGAAGGAAATATTATGAAACTTTACTTCTTTCCGAAGACGTTACACTCCAAGAGGCTCAAAATAATCCAGGCAACAGTATCAGGTACAGACCCTTCTTTTGAAGGGAATCAGGGCGGCGTCAAAAGGAAACCGAGGAGGGAAATCGTTCCTCTGGGAGCCCACGTCCATTGGAAGGGGTCATTTGGGTTTTTTATTGTTTGTTTTTTAATTTTTCTCCCCCTGCCAAGCAAGTGATAAAGAAACCATCTCAAGACCTGAGTGGTGAACTTAACACCCCACATACAATAAGGAGACAACCTAAGAAAAGGCATTCTCTTGAAGTGCACCAAATCAAATCTGCGTTTCACAGAGTCTAAAACCTACGTTACCTACCCACCCCAAAGGCCGCATTCAGAAGCAAAATCACAGCAGCAGGGGAAAGGCCACCGTGAATAAGCTACTGTGCGGCAAGGAAAAGCCTTGGGGGAAAACTTGACTTTGGAAAAGGAGGAGAGAGAAGAAACGACGTGGATGTTCCCCATTTCCTAACAAAACGAAACATAACTAAACAAAGAAAGTCCAAGTGTGTGCGGGACGTGGGGAGGGAAGGAGGGCCGCTGACCCAAGGAAAGAAGTTGCCCGCCTCTGAGTTGCAAGCATCAGGAGGAGCGCTAAGACTAGGCAGGAGCTGGAAAGAAATCGCGAGGGCGGAGCCCAGAGGGGAATAAGGAGTGTGTGGGGTTAGGATGTGCCGAGGAGAGGAGCCATGGTAGGTAAAAAACAAAAAGCGGGGTGCGGCTGACCCAAGGAGCGCCCCAAGCGAACGTCTGTAGAACCGGAGAGCGGGCGGGGGGTCCGACGAGAAAGGCTAGATTAGCAGCTTAAGAGGAGGATAATCTGCTTTCCTTCGTAGCCGGAGGCTGCGACGGCCAAGACACCAAACCTCGTTTTCCTTGCCCTTAGCCCGCCCAAGGCCCCGCGGCGTGGGGAGAAGGTAAAGCAGAGTCTGTGGCCCGGAGTGGTTTACCTTGCGGGAGGCTGTAGAGGCTCCAGCCCGAACTCCTCCCGCCACCGGCTCTGCGTCCAGAGTGGGATGGGGCGACCTCCGGCCTCCTCCCCCTCACCACTTCCCCTTTCCCAGGCCCGGGCTCTGTAGCTCCGCTGCCGCGGGTTCCTGGTGCCGCGGCGGCGCTGCCTCCCCGCCCCCTCCGCCTCCTCCCTCCGCCTCTCAGGGGCTCACTCTGGAGGCCGCCATCTTCGCTCAGGCTTGGAGCCGCCGCGCTCCAGCACGCCTGCGTCGCCCCCGCCCAGGCTGTCACGAGGCCCGGTCAGCTGACTTCAACGTTTCCGCCCTCTGCCCCGCCCCCCGCGTTTCCCCGCCCTCTCGGCTCCATTCGCCCCCTTTCCCAGAAATTTCGTGTTCCGCCTTCCGTCCATCCAGGCTCACGCAGTGACACATGCGCAGAGTGGCGCGGCCAGCCCGGTTTCCGGAGTCCACGCAGCGCACGCGGGAGACACGCCCCTCGGCGCCTGCTGAGAAGGGCGCGCCGCTGGGCGCCCGCCGCGAGGGCCACGCCCCGCGGCATCTGTGTCTGAGTCAGGGTCGCTGTTGCTGAGCCAGCCCCAGGCTTTTGCACCCTTAGTCCTTTGACGTCCGGTGTTGGAGCGTTTCTCCCGCTCAGCCCAGCCCGTGACTTCAAGTGCCACGCGGGGCCCGCGAGGTCGTCGGAAGCCTCAGCCTCCCGTCTGGCCGGGTTTGCAGCCCCCGCGGGTGCACGTGCTATTGAGACTCCCGAAGCAAGGGAAAGGATTTCCGTTTGGTTGGTCTTGGCAGTTGCAAACGCCAAAGCTTGGGAGCTGCCTGTGGCCTTTTGCTAGTGACAGTGCCCGAAAGATGTAATAATAGCTCCATTTTTTGTCTGCTGATCGCGGGGCAAGAGTTGACTAATTTAAACTGAGGTCGTAATTCTTGTTTTGGAGATAAAATGGCGCCCCTCCCCCAGTAGTGGACTTGGTGTTTGAACCCCCGCGACCCCACGCTGTATCTGTACCCTTCCTACCGTCTCGCTGGACGTCTAGAAGCAGAGGGAAGCGAGTTGGTTAGAGAAAAGAGGGGATGTTGTGTGTTATTTGTGGGTGAAGGTTTAATTGCAGAAGCTCAGTCTCCACTCCCAAACCTGAACTCTTTTAAAAGACAATCGCTCAAAAGTGAGGGATTACGTTACCAGCTGGGGTCTGGCCCCGAGTCTGTGTCGCGCCAGCTGTAGCGCGTAGCTTCATGACCTTCACAACAACGAGCCCAGGGGACTATAAGGAGCGTTTAGTAAAGCTGGCAACAGTAAAAGAAGGAAGGGCTTATCCATAGATAGTAGAGGAAGCAATAGGACAGCCTAGGCTGGGCTGCCTTAGCTCACTGGGAAATCAAGAGGGGCCTTGGCGACAGGTTGAGGGAATCAGCCTGGCTCAAGCTGCCAGCTGCCCCATTGCCTCAGAGTTTAGGAGACACGTGCCTGTGAAGAAAGAAGTGGGAAAAGAAAGAAAAGGAAATACTTGGCTGCTCCCCAGAGGGAGAGCTCCACTGTGTCCTTTGTCTTGAGGCTTTTATATCTTTCTTGGAAGCGGGCAGCTTAGGGGAGGTCTCTTGGGAGGGTTTCAGCAAGGTAGTCTTCAGTTTTCTAAGTGTGTCTTTTTAAGGTTGTGATCAATGTCAGAGCAGGGGTCCCTAGTCATTGCAGTCGGCTCTGAGCTGGCCCACCAGCCACCAGGTTTTACTGCTTTGAGGGGCGGGTGGCCGAAGCTGAAATACAACTGAGGCCCAGATGTTGTCTCCTGGTAAGAAAGGTTACCCTTGGGTCTAGATCTTCATTTTCCCAGGTTTGCCCTCTGCCAGGCACTTAGGACCTTTGTCCTGGTGACCATCTGCACCACTTGCTAGGACACTGAATTCAGCCCTCTGTCTTGGTTTCCCTATTCCAGTCATGGGGGTATTTTCCTAGCTTCTAATTAGCCTCTCTCAAATTCTGCTGCAAATTTCTAAGTATGATGGTATAGGATGACTTGCATGGATACGTTTTTTTAGTGAGGGTTAAAGGTCTCTGATAGGGGTTTAATTCTCTGCAGAGCCACCATGAAATTGTGATTTCTCTGGAATCATTTTAAGCAGTTGGCTCGTTTTGTTTTGTTTTCTTATTTTTTTTTTTTATTTTTGTTTTGGGGGTGTTATTGTTGTTTTTTATTTTAGAGATAGCAATTGCAGAATGAAAAGTATACACAACAGTTCCTACAGACTTTGCTTCTTGACTTTATTGACCCTTTGCCCTACCCTGGGGTAGAAAAAGGCTGCATTTACAGTAGACTTTCCTGTACTGCAGCGGTAAGATAAGGTGCATCAAAAGGGTGCTACCAGGAATAGCTGAGTGTGGGAAGACAAAACCTGAAATAGAGTAGGAAGGAAGAAGAAAAACAGGAGGGCTGAGTTATGAGACCTTGGGGAGGGGGGAGGCAGAGGCAAAGAAGGGGAGCAGTTTAGACAAGAACCTAGTATAAAGGAACCATGGACATGGACAACAGGTGGGATTGCTTTTGGGGGGAAATGGGTAGGTGGGGAGGGGGACAGGGGAGCAAAAAGGGGATGGATGTAATACAACAACAATAAAATTAAAAAAAAAAAAGAGAGAGAGAGAGACCTTCTTGGCTCATCCCAAGGAAAGACACGTGTGTATCATATAGGTTGCCAGGCCTTCCAGTATTCCCAGAAGTAGAAGAGTGTATTATTTCTATGTTATGGATTAAGCAGACCCAGAAAGTCCAAGACTTGCCCAAGGTGACCTAACTCCTAATGGTGAAACTGAGATTTAGTCACAGGACTTCTAACATTAAGGCCAGTGGACTATTAAACATCCACAGTGCCTCTCTATTCCATATCTGGGATGGGTAAAACAGATTATGGTAGTTGGGAGAAAACTTGGCCATCATGAATTACCCATCCCTGCCCACTCCCTGTAGTGAAAAATTCCCTGCCTTGCAAGATTGTTTTTCCCCATTTTGGAAATTTAGAAACTATTTCCTTTATATTCCATTTGCCCTCTTCCATGAGTAGTTTTTTTGTTTTTCTTTTTTCTTCCTTCATGTGACATCCCTTTAAGGACTTTCCAATACAGATAAGTATTCTATCTCACTCCCTCTCCTCTGCTTGTCCTTCTACCTACCCAAACCACAGTTTCTCATCTTCAAGACATATTCCTTGTGCTTTCAACTGTTGGTTACAGGATGTGGTTTCAAGGCTTTTGACAAATTCCCCAGTTGCCCTTAATTAGAGTTGCACAAGTTTGTAGTATCCTTCTTAAAATACTAAAATGAAACCCAAGAGTCAGGAAGGAAAAATAGGAGGACTTGTCTCTTATTTCCATATTCTGCTAATTCAGTCCCATGTACCCCCTCTCCATTTTTAAGTTATAGAATAACATACAATTTGCCCTGGCTGGTAGCACAGTGGATAGGTGTTGGCCTGTGAACCCAAAGGTCTCTGGTTCAATTCCCAACCAGGGCACATAACCAGCTTGCAAGCCAGGTCTCTAGCCAGGTCTGTGGCTGGAGGCAGTTGAAAAACAACCATACATTGATGTGGTTCTCCCCCTCTTCCTTCCCCTCTGTCTGGAAGTAGTAAAATAAAATTGAAAAAAGAAAAGAAAAGAAAGAATAACAAATACAAGGCAGGACCCTCAAATTTCTCTCTGATTTTATCTTTCTGTTCAAAATCCAAGTTTGCCTTAGCTTTTCTGACACTTTCATAGTGTACACATATCAAATTTACCATCAGAAAAAGTAAACAACACAGAAAATGTCCTAAATAATGTGATATATACTCACAATATTTCACAGCCTCTTAGGCATCAATAGTTATTATCAGTGGCATATGGTAATATACAGGAAGGAAAGGCTTAAGATTTTAGGGACCTCAGGACAGACACCTGCTTATTGAACTCGTTATTAGGACGTTAAACTACCTACCTAATTACATCAATGCCCAGATCCTAAATAAATCCCTAAGAACTCTAAGTATAATTCAGCCAGATTTGAAATCTTTCCAATTCAGTAGCCACTAACCTGTGTGGCTACTGAATACTTGAAATGTTTAAATACACACTAGATTTCATATGAAAAATGTAAAATAATGCATTAAAACTTTTATTGACTACATGTTGAAATGTTTATGTTTAGTTAAATACATTAAAACCAATTGTATGTCTTTTTTATTTTTTATTTTTTAAAGAGATAGGAAGGAAGAAGAGAGAAACATAGGTGTGAAACAGAACCACATACATTTAGTTTTCTGTGTTCCTCTCTACCCAACAAATATCTTGCATAGACTTAAAACTATCAACATCTGGCAAAAAATGACATGAGGATTCCTTGACATACAAGAAATATACATATGTATCTACTCATACATCCATATGTATGTATATACACATATATATAGATACATATGTATCTATTCATATGTAGTTTCCACATTTTTTAAAATAAATAATAGCCTGATTTCCCCTGTGCACTTAATTCTATCCCAGAAACTAACTTTATTAATAGGTGTTGTTAATAATGAAAGTGTCTTTTTTTAAGTATACTCTTCATATATAAAGAACTGTGGACTTAGGATATTTTATTTTAACAAAAACATGTTTTCAGCCCTGGCTGGGTGGCTCAGTTGGTTGGAGCATCATCCTGTAAACCAAAAGATTTTGGGTTCAATTCCCAGTCAGGGCACATACCTAGGTTTTGGGCTTGATCCCCAGCGGGGACATGTGGGGAGGCAACCAATTAATGTTTTTTCTGTCACATTGATCTCTATCTCTCTCTGCCTCTCTGTCTCTCGTCTTTCTCTCCACCCCACCTCTCTACAATGAAAAACATACCTTTAGGGGAGAATTTTTTTTTTTTTTAATCCTTTCATTTAATGACAGGAAATTATCTAGTTCTGGCCATATTTTCAGAATTGGGTCAAGAAGGAAAATGAAATACCTACTCTGTGGTTTAACAATTTAAAACCATTAATGAAATATTAACTGATTAAGAAAAAGGCTTCTCTGTGTCCTCTTACTAAAATTAACCCTTATACTGCTCTGTTCTAATTCAAGTGTTCTTAGTAGTTAATCCAAACACTTCCAGTATCAGTGGACTTGAGAAAAAGTTAGTCTTGCTTATCTTTTTTCCATAAAAGATTTTGAAGATTTCCAATCTGCTCTGAAATCATTACATTCAATCATTTTTAGTTACCAGCACTTGAAGATGTAAAGTGGTAGTAAAAGGATAACAAGTTCCTTAACCTCTTGGCACCATAGTTTCCTAATCTGTAAACTAGAGCTATTGATACTTACTTTGAGAGACAGTAGCGAGAATTAAATTAGTAGTTTATGTGGATCACCTGCCTATTAAGCCCTTAGTAACTTGTTTTTTCGCTATAGTTAATCTCAGGGTCTCTGGCTGGTTTATACTGTATTGTGTTGGCCAAAGAGTTCGTTTTAGTTTTTTTTTATATGATGGCTCCAGTGTCTTTAACTTCATTCAAAACAGTTTTCTTAACTATATAGTGAAAACTGTCATATAAGCATGCATTTTAAAAAGAGCATAAAAAATTGGTGAATTTTTGTGCAGCCATTTGGATATTGAAGACGGAAGAAGATATGCAACATTTTTGGTTTATTATGCTTTATTATTTCAAGAGAGGTAAAATGCAACTGAAATGCATACACACAAAATTATTTGTACAGTGTATGGAGAAGGTGCTGTGACTGATCGAACACATCAAAAGTGGTTTGCAAAGTTTCTTAGTACTATTGACATTTTGGCCAGATAATTCTTTTCTGTGACACTGTGGTATGCATTGGAAGATGTTTAGTAGCATGCCTGGCCTCTACCCTCTAGCAGCCAATAGCAGGAGATAGCCGACATATCAAAATATCCAAATCAATAACGTTATTGGTGAAAGTGAAAAATATTTTACGGAAAAAAATCATACAGACTTTTTAGATAATCCAAGATAATTTTTGTGCTTTAGTTTTTCTCAGACTAAGCATGGCAAAGCAACAGAGTTTTAGACTCCATTATTAACAAAAGGGAGGCATTCAAGTGTTCATGCTTGACAACCATGTCTGAATATTTTTATGAAAAATTATAGTTCATGCTCAAAGTGTGAAATTATTTTTATTTCTCTATGTTAGATTAAGATTACAAATATTTTTTTTAATTTTTTTAATTTAAATCGATCAGTAAACAAAGTGGTTCTAAAACATGAATAATCTCAAGTTTTGCAAAATGTCCCTAAGGAGTAATACAGTAAGAAATTCAGATACATAGACTATGGCTGTGTGGTTCCTTAGTTCTGAAATAAGCAAAATGTAAATTATTATTTAGCATCTTCCAGAAAAAGTTACTAATGTGTTATTAAGGATTTTGTATACTACTTCAAATGGCCAAGGAAAAGATATTCTAGTTAACCCCAAGTTCTGGTTAATTTTGAACCAGTTTTCAAAGAAATACTATGTCAAATATCATCCTGCCTTATGTCTGTCACTTATTGAATAATTACTTTGTGTATGGATTTTAACATATTGACTTACTGAATTTTTTTCACAACCCTTAAAGAAGCATACTATTATTATCCCCATTTTACAGGTGAGAAACCCAAGGCTTTAGAAAAAAATATTTAGCTTTCCTAATGTCTTATCACTAGAAAGCCATAGAATCATTCAAACCAGGTCTTTTGAATTTCAAAGGTTCTAGTCTAAACAACTTACACTTCATTTAACCCACAAGCTCTGTTAGCCATGATTTCATCATTTCTTGATCATGCAGGGGTCACTTCTAGCCATAATTCTACTAAAAGTTATATTAGAGATTTTTTATTTTATTTTATTTATTATTTCTAGAGAGAAGGGAAGGAAGAAAGACAGAGAGAGAGAGACATCAATGTATGGTTGCCTCTCACCTGCCTCCAGCTGCAGACTTGACTGGAGATCTGGCTTGCAACCTGGTTATGTATCCTGGCTGGGGAATCGAACCAGTGACCTTTGGGTTCACAGACCAGCGCCTTATCCATTGAGCCACCACACAGGGCATATTAGAGATTTTTAAACGAAGGAAAAGCAAATAGTGTAACTCACACTTTACTTTTAGTGCACTTTCACAAAATAACAGAAGGCCTATAATTTCTCTTTTATTCTTACCAACATCACTTCTATAATACTGTATTACATTTCTATTAAAATTTGACATAAACTCAAAAATATCATGTCTGTAATCTCAACAGAAAATATGATTTACCCTCATCTGCATTCTCCCTCACTTGTGGCCCACTTGTGGCCCAAACAGAAATGGAATATAAATAGTCTGTTTCTAGTGAAATCAAATAAATAACAAGGGGGAAGTGAAACTGCAAAATAATCCAAAATCAACTCAAATTAAACTGCATAGGATCAAAGTCGGTGGAGTAAAGGGCACATTTTCTAATTCTTTTTTCTTTTTTTATAAATAAAATGGCTGTATCTTAGTGTTTATGACATATCAGTTGACTTGCACCCAGAGTCCAAGTCTACATGGTATGAGGATATTAAGACATCAGATCCTGGAAGCTATTGACTCTCCTTTTGCTTCCATTAGTATCACTCTTAACTCCTTCACTTGTTCTTCCATTTGGTAAAAGATGTCTTGGGGAAAGGAGAAAAGGTAGCTGTAATTGATCCTCCCCATCCCTCATCCCCAAACCTTCTCTCCAGCTTTAATGTTTTTTTTCTTTTTGCACTTTTTATCACTTTCAACTTCACTCAAGGAGACTTTTACATTAAAAAGTGACCAAAAGCCATTCACCGGACAACAGTCCTGTAGTCAGTCCATTCATCATTACTCAGCCAACATTCATCACAAAAGCACCCTGATTAATGTTGCTGGTAAGAGTCTGAATTGAGTTGAGTGGCATTTCGATTATCCACTTTCAGATTGTTAGAGCGGTTTTTGTTGAAAAAGGCAACCAGCCATCCCTTGAAGCTGTCCCTTTGTGATTGTGGTGCCAAACATCTCTTCCACTGCAGATTTCCAGGAAGTTGGTAAATCCAGGGCCACAAGTCAGGCAGGAGTGGGGGGTGGCTTGAATGTCCGGAAAGGAAGTTTGACCCCCTCTGGCTCAGGATGCCATTACCATTATTGCAAATTGTCACCGTTGACTCATAGCCAAGGGGCTCACGCAAGCTTCTAGCAGCTTAGACTGTGAGAGCTGAACCTCAGTTCTGCCATTGGAGGGACCAGAGTGAGCCATGTAGCACCCCCAGGCCCCAACAATCCTCTGCATTGGAGGCTGATTCACTGATTTTGCATCAAAACCTTGACTCTACTTGTCAGGCAGTCACCACAGTCTTAAGAATTAATAACTCAAAATTTCCAAAGAGGTTATGAAGATGGCAAAAGGATTTATTGAGCAGTTGCGTGCAATCTATTGAGTGAGAAAGGTGATTTTACAAAACATTAATTTGCATAATAACAAGTGAAATTACTGCACACCATGTAGTAGGAAGCTAATAAATAATTCCAACTCTGCCTTCCTGAGGAACTAACTGATTTGGTACCAGTCCAAATAGCCTTCAAACCTCTAATTTCATTTCTGTGCCATTCTGATTTGTTACCCCCCTTTCCTCTTTGTGACCCAGGACAAGATGCGAACAGAAACTATCTAGGATCATCAAAGCAAGCTGTTGCGGAAGCTGGACTGTTGATTCAGCATTTGGCAGAAGAATAGAAGGCTGTTCAGTGAAAGCCTTGATTTCATTTCTGTTAGGCCAGCAAACAATAGCAGCATGCTGGCTTTGCTGATCAAAAGAGCAAAGAAAATGAACCAGTACCTTCTGTGGACATTTCTATTGCTATTGCAAAAAAAAAAAAAAAAAAGGAGGTGTTTTCTCCCTTTTCTACCCTTTTCTACCCTTTTCTGGCATCAGGAAGTTTTAAATAGCCAGGTCAAGAACACGGTCCAGCTCCCTAAGTAAAGGCTTAACAGCAGGATCCATGAAAATCAATAGATACAATAAATGTTTTTCTCCCAGCCCTTCACTTTTGACTTTGCTCTGCTCCAGACTCTCTTCTTTTCCTACTGTATTCCATGTTGTTACCTGCTCAATACAATTCTCTTTATAAGCCAGACTATTTGGAGAGGAAAGATGTTTGCTGCCCTGTGTCCTTCCTGCTGCCGTAAGCAACGTTCTGGCTTCCAGTTCACGGCTGATAGTGCTGAGAACGGCCTTCAGTGAGCAACTCGCAATGCCCTCCCAGCATAGCCTACCATTTTCTCACTTATGTTTTGCTGAAGTATCAATGCTGTGCATTTCGCAAGTCCAGGTTTCACAGGAGGGAGAGTCTGAGTCCAAAATCAAAGGACATAAAATTTTTTTCTACCATCCCTGGCAAGCCCTTCAGTACTCTAGGCAAGAGATTTGCTCTAGGGTATAAGGAGGTTGTCAATTTGTTCTCTTTGGGAAAAATGGTTTGATAATGGCCTATAAAAGACATATTGGCATTATTACATTTTATAATTTCCAGAATTATGCCTGTTCTGAGCCAGCTCTGTCCTTATTAAAAATGGAAGGCTATAAAACAGCTTGGCTTAGATATATATGTGTGTGTGAAAAAAAAATATATATATATATATAATTTTTATTGCTTGTCAGTAGGAACTATTATTTGTTTTCTTTGCCATCTTTTTCTGTTTCTTTAGTCACTCCTTTGTCCCTCTTGTCCCCATGACCTCTCTTAGGAATTTCTGCTGCAGTAATAGATACATGTATGTATGTACATATATATACTATACATATACATATACATCTATACACACATGCATATTCATATATATGTATATATTTGTTTATACATATTATTGATTTTTACACAATTGGTAGTAATGCATACTCACAGTTCAGTATCTTATGCTTTTTATTAACAATTATATCTTTGAAATTGGGTTATATAATTTGCTTCACTCTTTGTGAAGGCTAAACACCATTTCATATAGATTAAACATACTTCAACTTTTCGTCTATTTTTAGAAAAGATTTTATTTATTTACTTTTTTGTGAGAAAGAAAGGAAAGGAGAAAGAAAGGGAGAGAAGCTTTGACCAGTTGCCTCTTGCATGTGCCCTGACCAGGGATCAAACTGGCAAGCTTTCACTTTGCAGGACAACATCCAACCAAGTGACCCATCTGATCAGGGCTCAACTTTATCATATAGGTAGACATTTAGGTTCTTTCCAATCTTGTGCTTTTAAAGACAAGGCTGGAATAAATATCTTTGGATATAGGTCATTTCAAATACTGCACAAGAATATCTCTTCACTTTTTCATTATTCAATTTACTATAGTTTTTTTCTTATTCTGCAGTAAATTGTAGCCTCCCTTATTGTTTGGAATTTTCTACAATTATTTTATGTTATAATACGTATATATAAGATGTTATGTATAATATGTTATTATAGATACTGAAACTGTAACCAAAATAAAGTACATGAACGTGTGGGTAATGTCTGTAATGATTTCCTGTGAACAATTACCTCCAATTCTGATGTTGATTCTTTTTTTTTTTTTTTTTTAATTTTATTGTTTTTGTATTACATCCATCCCCTTTCTGCTCCCCTTCGTCCCCCTCCCCACCCACCCATTCCCCCCAAAATCAATCCCACCTGTTGTCCATGTCCATGGTTCCTTTATACTAGGTTCTTGTCTAAGCTGCTCCCCTTCTTTGCCTCTGCCTCCCCCCTCCCCCCAACCCCGTTCCCCCTGACCACTGAGGGCCTATTCCTTGTATTCATATACTTGGTTCTGTTTTGCTTGTTGTTAGTTTTGCTCATTATTGTCCCATAATGGGTGAGATCATATGATATTTGTCCTTCACTGACTGGCTTATTTCACTAAGCATAATACTCTCCAGTTCCATCCATGTTGTTGCAAAGGGTACAAGTTCCTTCTTTCTTTCTGCTATATAGCATTCCATTGTGTAAATGTGCCAAAGTTTTTTGATCCAATCATCCACTAATGGGCATTTAGGCTATTTCCGGCACTTGGCTATTGTAAATAGTGCCGCTATGAACATAGGTGTGCATAGGTTCTTATGAATTGGTGTTTCAGGATTCTTTGGGTATAGTCCAAGTAGTGGAATTGCTGGATCAAAAGGCAGTTCCATTTTTAGTTTTTTAAGGAAACCCCATACTGTTTTCCACAGGGGCTGCACCAGCCTGCATTCCCACCAACAGTGT